>SNQJ01S0044652.1:56364-67965 GCA_010110895.2 Picea sitchensis | reverse complement strand
CATTCATCCCAAGTAGGGGGATACCTTTAATTAAACCTTGTGAAGTCCTATAATGATGAGGAAGGTAACCAAGATATTTTGTGACCATCCTATGAAGTGTTAGAGATAAGGGGAAACTCTCCTTTATTGACCTAAATAAAAAATCTTCCCCATATTTAACTTGATCAATAGACATGCATCTTGAATTATATAAAAAAAGTATCTCCACTTCTTGAACAAAAAATTGACCAAATGTGAGAGCCTGCAGCATGGGTAGAATAATGGTGATTCCACTCGCTCATAATATTTCTCAAAATCCATTTTGATGAACAAGGATTTCTACCCTATACTGTCGGCCCATTCCATACCTTACCAAACAACAACTAAATTGTGCACAATAAACCAACTCCAAATTAAACCTGTCTACTCGAGATGAATAATCCAAGGGAGGATATACTAAATCCTCAAGGTTGGGACCCTGGACAAAATCTTGTATTAATTTTAAGCCTTAGATATTGAGATGTTACATTTCTATTATTATATTAGTGTTGTCTTTATTAGTCAACTAGGCCTCTTAATTGTAATTATACCCTTTTCCTCCTATATATACCATGGAGGTTTAGTTTTAGACATCATATCATCTTGTGCATTTTTTATATTGTAAAAGGAGGTTTCCCATCAAAGAGGCTTCTCATTCTCTTTCATCATCAATGCATGGAATTACTATTTTTTTCCATTTTTATGCTATTTTGGGTATTTGGTGTGTAACATTTGGTTTCAGAGCATATGGTCCTTGGTTTGACTCCAAAATGAGTCATATTTCCATTTTTGATATAATGTTTTATCTATGAAGTTTCAAATAGTGAATTTTTTATGACATTGAGAATAAATATTTAAGTACCTTCATTAAAAAAATTAGGTTTTGGTTCACTATAATTTCAGAGTTACAATATGTGGAAGTTAAGTTTTTTTGCTATTATGGAAACTAATGTCAAATTGGTGTTCTTGGTAAAATAGTCAAATATGATTCTATGTCGTACAAATATGCTCTCCTAAAATGGACAAAATCAACAAGTTTGGGAAAGTTATCATAATTTTTACTTGGAATATTAGAATATGGTCAAGCCTATGGAATTGTAGCTAATACATATCAAGATACTACATGTCAAAATTTTAGATTCATAGGTACCAAAATTTCAAATATATATTAGATGCAAGGTCGGCTAGCAAGATATTCTCCAAATCAGGGTTTTAAAGTGTATGTTAACTTGATTTTTGCATAACTTGTGACTGGAAGATCTATTTTAGGTGATTCCAAAACAATGATAAAGATAAAAAAATATGAGAATTATTACTTTTCACATGGAAAAGGATTTTGCAAAAAATTATACACTTTTAAACCTTTAGATAGCTCATTAGTGACACCAGATGAAGTACAAGATATGGAATTTAGGTTGTCCAAGGTGGAAAAGGATAATTGAAACTATAAAAAATACAATGGTAACGAATGATGACATCCTAATATATATGAAGATAATTTTATTAGTAGGAGGACAAGGTCTGCAGCTAGGGTTTTCTCAGGGCATCCAGTCACATCGACCTCCGGACATCAGGTACTCTTGTCAGTGCACCAACACTTCTCAGTAGAGGGCATGCCCGAAGGCTCATATGCCATAAGATTAGTTAGATTATTGAGAGGTTAATATTTGTGGAGGTAGATCTCATGGATTACAAATATGAAAGTTCATATTTTATCCAAATTTGTTGTCCGTAGTCCAAATTTATTCCTTGGTCCTTTCCCCTCAATACGTGATTGGAAGAAAGGAAATATGACGCTCTATGTATTGATTTGGAAGAGAACATTAATGTTCCCATGAAAAGGAAAAAGGCGGCAGAGAAGGAGGTGGGAACATATCCAAATTTCTGATCAAAGTGAGAGGTTCAAGTATCTTCTTCACTACAATCATCCATTCCTCCTTCAAGCATAAGGGAACAATGGATTCCTTCTCAGTCTAGCGCAATGCAGACCAAAGATGCAAGGGTTCAAACTTGTGAGCTATTTCCAACAAAAAATAAGGGAATCAAGGTTAAAAGAGATACAGTAAAAATGTTGGTAGGGAGATATTTAAGTATATTGGACATCCTAAAGGTGACAGAAAAAGAAGTGTTGGATGATTTATGTGGAAATCTAGTGTGAGTGAAAAACCTAAAAGGATGGCTTAAAGACAACTAAGTTGAATGCATGAGATACTATATGTATTTCTACATTTTGGATAGTAGGTGGTTATGTTTTCTATTTCACTCACCCTTAGATGTGGACCTAATTTTGGGAAAGGAGTGAAATTAGGGGCCATCGGGATTTGTGCTCCAACAGGCTTGGTGCTCTAGAAGTGGACCATGGATTTTGATCCCATCAGGTACAAAATATTAGTTCAAAAATTTTGGGCCATCTTGTCGGGCTTACCTATTATTTTTTGGAGAAGGGAATCATTCAAGGCCTTGGGGGATAATATTGGACAATTTATAGGGATTGATCAAATTGGGACACTAAGGAGGATAGAAGGTGAGCATGGGTGCATGTAGAACTAGATCCCTATAAGGGATTGTTGGAGTAAATATAAATTTAGAATGGAGGTATCTCTTGGTCAAAAAATATTGATTACTAGAAACTTCCCTTTCAGTGTTTTGGATGCCATGAGGTGGGACTTTTAAAAGGGTCTTGCAGTAATATTTCTCATCAAAGTCTCTTCAAGGGGAAAATTTGGGTAAAAAGGGATTGGTAACCAATTTTGGTATGGATCTTTTTAATGTCCCAGATGTAGGTCAGGAGACAAGGCTTAAGGTTGGGGGATCTAGAAATCATTCAGGTACAATAAATAATGATTCCAGGGTCCAAGGTGTGTGCTTCCCTAGAACCTTGGATAAATGAGTGGTATTTTTGTACTTTAGAAGTTGATTGTTAATCAAGGGGATTAATCATCACTTGGATCCCTTCTGTAAAAGTGGTCTCATTTGCATATTTGAATTCATCCATTACGGGATTTTTAAAGGTAAAGAAGTTAGACATCACCTTGAAGGTCCTTAATATTTATGAACCCTATGTAGATAGAAGGCCCTATTAGGAGTCTATATTGGAGTTAGGGGTTTTGTATTTTGACCATATTTTGATAGGTGGGGATTTGAACCTAACTCTTTCATTAAGGGAAGTTTGGGGTGCCCATACAAGGTAGGATCCTTTAGAGGATTTTTTTAAGCATATTTTGGAAATTCATAAATTGGTCGACGTGGAGCCAATCTAGATAGTCCCTACATGAATTTTTTTTTGGAAAAATGAGGAGGCCATTTCCAAGAGACTAGATAAATTCTTGGTATTTGAATATTTGATGGGGGAATTCTTTCTTATGAAATATTGGGTTGCCTCTGGTGGCTTATCTGACCATAGGCTTGTTGTCTTTGAATTGGCCAAAGAAGACTTCAAACTAGGAACTCCTGTTAAATTTAATCCTCCGTGGCTCATGGAAGAGGACAACAAAAACCTTGTCAAAGATAATTGGGTTCATCTTAGTTCAAAAGATTCAAATCCTGAGGGTGATTGAAGCAGAGAGGTGATATTTTCTCTCAAAAGACAAAGTTGATTAGAGGTTAAAAATACTTGAAATATGGATCCAGGAGGGGGATAGTCATACCTATTTTTTCACCAATTTGAAAATTACAAAAAGAACATAAATACCATTTGGGGAATTAGGAATGTTGAAGGGGGTATGGAAATATATTTTAAAGAAAAATATGAGGTAGGGGTTAATCATTTTAGGAGTCCAGTAGATGTCCAATTCAAGAAATTCTTTATATCATAGGCATAATCCCTCGATCTATTTTCAAAGATATGAATAATAGTTTGGAAGCAGAGGTATTCGAAGAAGAAGAAAGAAGTACTCTCTTCTCTCTCAAAAGAGGAAAGAGTATAGGGTTGGATGGTCTAATGATGGAATTTTATGTGGGATTTTATGATATTATAAGGGATGATAATCTCAAACTGATTCTGGAATCCAAAAGGACTAGAAAGATGTTTGGAATCATCAACTTAACATTCTCAGACATTATCCCGAAAAGACATGATGCTTCCTCATTTGATGACTATCATCCTATTTTTTGTTGAAATGTCATTTATAAGTTGGTTTCAAAGGTGATTAAACAAAGGATCAAGCGTATTTTCAATAGCATAATTTCGGAAAAACATTTTGTTTTTCTCCATAGACGCCAAATCCATGATGTGGTGGATCTTGTTCAGGAAGCTTTGCACTTGATCAAGACTTCTAAGATTCTAATCATGACGCTTAATATTGACTTGTCGAAGGCATATGATAGACTTAACTAGAATTTCTTGAGATTGATCCTTATTCAACTGGGCATGAACATTAATATAGTAAACTAGATCATGGGATGTGTATAGTCAGTCTCATTCACAGTTTTGATTAGGTTAGGGTCCTAACCTCCCTAACCACTCAAGTAGATAGGATAATATGTTTTTCTATATAATAAGTTCTGAAATTAGTAAATAATGCATATGTAATAATGTGGACATGTCTAATTTAAGACTACTTACTAGAAGGTTCCACCTCTAGAAAGTTATTCCTCTAGAATGTTCTCTAGAAGATAGAAATAGTATAGATAGGGGTAGAAAACATAATTTTTTTTTGTCTTGAGAATCATTTTGTATTTGAGCTCTCCTTTGCTGGAGGTTTCCCCCTCGAAGAGGCAAGTGAAATTGGCTATTGAGATAACAAAGGTATCATTTATGGAATCAATTATGTCATTGTGCTCTTTGTTTTACTCTTTCTACTAACAATTGTTACAACAATCATATTTCTGCTTTACATAATATCATTTGGTACCTTACAAGTGGTATCAAAGCACCTTCCTTTGCATATTTTTTTAAGAAAATATATTTTTCAGGCTAGAGACATGTATTTTTGGCATATTTAAAGCAAAATGGTCTATCGTTCGGTGGGTAAAACTGCAGTTGGGGAAGAATACACACAAGAAATATAGGCAATTTCATGTGGTTACTCAAAACACATTATTTCACCTAGTTGGAAACCTCTGTAACCCCTGTTGGCACCCTTTCAAGCAGTAGGGAATTAGACAACACCTTTACATAGTGATTCACTCCCATGTACCTGTGAATCTATAGGGAGTCCCACAAGCCTCCTGAAACCAACTGTAGATTAGCCAATCAACCATCTGACTGCTATAGTGGAATTGAGAATAACACTCAAGAAGGATACTCTTGTGTACTTCGTTAATAAAGTAGTACGAATGTAATATACCAGATATAAAAAGTATGCAGAACATAAATAAAATGCTAGAAATGGCAGAATAACAACAATATAACCAGAATAATCACCACAATAGAACTAAAATGATATAAGAATAACCACAGAAATAACACTTTGATTCTAAAAACAATGTTCACGGGCCTCTTCGAGGGGGAAACCTCCAGTTGAGCAGATATCTATTACAATAATATCCAAGCTAGGGTTCTCATACCTTGGAATCCTATTTATACTAAATATGTCTATCAAAAGAAGCATCTAGAAGAAGATCCTTCTAGAAGTGGAAGCTTCTATTAGGTCTTCTTACATTCGACTTATTCTATTTTATTGAAAGGCCTTATTAATATTGACCTTTATTACATCCAAATATATTGTTCTTCCTATGTGTGGGTTAGGACCCTAACATGTCCTCCCCCTTAAAAACAACCTTGTCCTTAAGGCTTGAGATGTGGAAATTGCTGCAGAATGGTAGCTGGTTCCCAAGTGGCATCTGTTGGAGTTGTATCTTTCCACTGTACTAACACTTCCTTGATGGTTCTCTAATGCAGGTGACACTCACGCTGGTCCAAAAATTCTTGTGGTTGTAGCCAAATGGATCCTTCTTCAGCTAACTCGGGAAGGTTGGTTTGAACTTGTCACTTAGTTCCAATCACCTTCTTTAAGCATGAAACATGAAAAACAAGATGTAGCTTAGAATGACTGGGCAACGCTAATTGATAGGCCACCTATCCCACACACTTGAGAACTATATAAGGACCATAAAATTTGGGTGCTAGCTTCTGACAATGATCGGTCTTGAGGGAATTTTTCTTGTAAGGTTGCAATCGAAGAAACGCCCGATCCCCTTCGACAAATTGACGTTCAGGGTGACCTTGATCTGCTTGTTCCTTCATGAAATTTTGTGCCATGACCAAATTCTCTTTGAGGGTACGAAGAATAGCCTCTCGAACTATAAGTGTTTGGTCAACCACCTGGACCTTCGAGACACCAGGTAAGTNTATGGGGATGATAAGTTGTGCTGAGATGCAATTGGGTGCCTTGTAGCTTGAACAGTTCTTGCCAAAAATTGCTGGTGAAAGTTGGGTCGTGATCAGAAACAATAGAATGCGGCATGCCATGAAGCTTGAAGACCCGATCCATGAAAAGTTGAGCCACCCTGGATTTTGTAAATGGGTGTTGAAGAGCATAGAAATGAGCATACTTGGAAAGACAATCAACAACCGCCATGATGATTGATTTATTTCCCAATTTGGGTAAGCCTGTAACAAAATCAATAGAGATATCCCTCCAAATAGCAGGTGGAATCGGAAGTCGTAGTGTGCCCAGAGATTTGACGGTTTCTCCCTTGTTGCATTGACACACCTCACATTCAGCTACAAAATTACGAATGTCTTGTTTCATTCCATCCCAAAAAAAAGAGCGTTTGAACCTGTCATAGGTTTTGATAAACCCAAAGTGCCCAGCTGTGGGTGTAGCATGAATCTCAGAAAGTACTGTGGATTTAAGTTTGGATTGTTTGCTTAAATACAAATGACCTTTGTATCGAAGCTCATCATGGAGCCAAGAGTACCCTGGGGACGCTGGAGCATTAGACTGCAATTTTTGGATCAACTGTGAACTTTGGGGATCGTGTAGCCATTCCTGGCGGATGGCTTGGAGCCAATCTAGTACAATGAAGGAAAGAGAAAAAATGGATCCATCATCTTCATACTTTCGGGAAATTGCATCCGCAACCACATTGTCTTTTCCTTTTTTGTAAATGATCTCATAATCATATCCAAAGAGCTTGGTCACCCATTTTTGTTGCTCTGGGGACGAAATGCATTGTTCCAGAAAATACTTGAGGCTTTGATGGTTTGTCTTAATTTGGAAGCGTTTCCCCAATAGATAAGGGTGCCATAGATCAACGACATGCATAATAGCCAACATTTCCTTTTAATAGATTCATTTTCCCAGATTTCTTTAAGATAGTTGCTTGCTGGTAAAGGCCAAAGGCCGACCCTCTTGCATAAGGACAACACCAATTCCTTTCCTTGAAGCATCACATTCCAAGACAAAGGTCTTTGTGAAATTAGGAAGTGCCAGGACTAGAGTGGTGCACTTGGCCATATTCAAGGTTTGAAAATCTTGAGCTGCGGCTGGAGTCCAAGTGAAATAGTTCTTTTTTAAGAGTGCAGTGAGAGGTGCTTCAATCTTTCCATAATTCTTAACAAACTTGCGATAATAACCCGTTAATCCTAGAAATCCACACAAGATTTTGAAAGTCTTAGGGTGAGGCCAGTCTTGCATAGATTCAATCTTTTTAGGATCCACCCTGACACCATCCTTGCCAACCAGATGACCCAAGTACTTGACTTCTGAGGCACCAAAAGTACATTTAGATTGTTTCAGGAAAATTTGGTGTTGAGAGAGTAGATGGAGAACTTGATCCACATGGGCAAGATGGTCTATCCAGGTTTTTCTATAGATGAGGATATCATCAAAGAAAAATAAGACAAAATGATGGAGAAAAGGACAAAAGACATGATTCATGAGGATTTGGAAGGTGGAGGGGGGATTACACAAGCCAAAGGGCATGACCAAAAACTCATAGTGGCCCTCATGAGTTCTAAAGGCAGTCTTGGGAATGTCTGCCTCTTTCATACGTATCTAGTGGTATATAGAATGAAGATCGAGTTTAGTAAAGAACTGGGTGCCACTCAATTCATCCAAGAGGTCATCAATGACAGGGATGGCAAATTTGTCTTTAATGGTAAGTTTTTTGAGGGCACAGAAGTCAGGACACATTCGCCAAGAACCTTGTTTCTTCAGGACCATGACCACATGATAAGAATAGGGGCTCATACTAGGGCGGATAACGCCTGTGTTAAGGAGTTCCTGGACCATTTTCTCAATTTCATTTTTTTGGGGAAAGGGGTGACGATACAGACGGATATTGGGAGGAAGGCTTCCTGGTACAAGGGGAATGGAATGAACATGAACACCACGGGAAGGAGGGAGTCCCTAGGGAGTGGAAAAGACCACTTGATGTTTAGAAAGGATGGATTGGAGGTCTTGCGGCACCGAGGGTGTCTATGTTGCTTGTATGGCATGGAGTTGGGAAATAACACCAGAATGACATTTTTTTAGCAGCTTTTCCATGTGATGGGAACCAATGATCTCAGGTGAACCAGTGGTGATGCCTTGGAACTTATATTGTTGGTCCTCCTAGTTGAATTGCATGGTTAATTCCTTAAAATCCGTGATAATGGGACCCAAAGTCCTTAGCCAATCTGCACCCAACACAATGTCACAACCGCCCATGTCGATAGCAATCATATGAGATTTGAGGTGGTAGTCACCAATTTGGAGACACACATTTTCACAACGCTCTCCACATTTCATGGAGCCACCATTGGCAATCATGATTTGGAAATTATTGATGGCATGGATGTAGCAATGAGTTTCTTGGGCAACATAGCGATGAATAAAATTATGAGTGCTTCCACTATCAACCAGAATGATGACCTTCCTATGCTTGATGTAACCAATGAGCTTGAGGGTTTGGGGAGTAGAGAAGCCAGTGAGAGAATTTAGGGAAATGACCGGTTCTACTTCGGGAGGATCTGAGGGAGGGGTTATGTAAGTGGTTTCAGGTGACTCAGACACAAGGGGAGTTTCAACATCCTCTTCCAAAATATCCTCTGAGATGACCATAAAAATATTTTGTTCCTTAAACTTGTGGCCTGGGAAATATTTTTCATCACAATTATAACAAAGGCCTTTGAGTTGACGTTCAACCATTTTAACCCTGGTCAATTTTTGGATCTTTAGTGGAGTGGAGGGAGTAGTGGGATTTACTGGTTTAGTGTGAGGGATAAAGGAGGGTTTCCGGTTTTGAGAAGATGCAACTTGTTGTGCTTCTTTATCTATTTTAGTAGCCTCCACCAAACTCTGAGGCAGATCCATGAGGACATGGGCCCGAATCTCATCCTTGAGGCCACTGATAAAACACTCTCGAAAAATGCATCAGACATGCCCTCTGTCCGAAAATCCAGGTGCTCAAAATAAGCTATAAAGTATTCCACTGTTCCTGATTGTTTCAACTTTGTCAAACGGCCCAAATGGTTGGTGTTAGTGTCAAAGCATTCATAAATCTCTGCCACAAATTGTGTCCAAGCAATATACCCTTGACGAGAAGTTTTTATCCATTGCCACCATTACCAATGTTCTTGATCTAGATGGAGAACACCATACTGAAGTTTGGCCAAGTCATCTGTAATGTCGTATAAAGAGAAATAATGTTCCATTTGGGTTACCCAACCGGTGGGATCCGAGCCATAAAATTTGGTCACATCCACCCGTGGAAGGCGTAGGTCATGTTGAAAGTGATGGTGCTGAAAGTTAGAGGAATGTTCATCTTTAGTATTTGAAGGTGGGTCAGATAAAGGGATATTTGTAGGGATATGCATCTTGGTGCAGAGCATCGAAATGACATAATGAAGCTGGGTAGTCAGGTCTTGTTTGATTTCCTCCATTGAGGACTACATGGATGTATTGAGGGTGGCAACATTGGCACTGCATTGTTTCACTTCTTGTTGGGTCTCGCTGAAATTAGATTGCAAGGTATTGAAGTGAGCTTCTAGGTCTTCACTATGGGTATGGGCCATGATGATGAGGAAACCGAAATGGGGCAGGTGGGGTCAATTTTTTTTTCTTCTGAAAAATGATATGTATGAATGTGATAAGGGCGAAGAGATGAATCCAATGGAATAGGTCTCAAATAATGGTGCAAAAATTTCCAAGTTTTTTTTTTTTTTACACCCATGGAGTTATACTCTGGTCTGAAGAATACTCCAGTAATGAAATGCCCAAATGATTAACCAAGAAGAAATGTGTAGTTATTTGGAAACCCGAACATAGTTGCACAGAAAGCGATCTTGTCTATTTTAATTTGTTAATGTTTTTGTCCCCAAGGGTTACTTATTCAAGGGTTCTATAGAAAAGGGTTTTCCCTGTGCTATAGCTCTCTGATATATGTGTGGGGTCCAACAGTAGTACTCGACCCAATATCTCAGGGTACTAACTAAGGAGGATAGATCGTACCCTTAGCCATACTACCAGACTACCCAGGTACTAGAGAGTATCTTCCTGAATGTTGTTCTCGGGGGCACTATAGCAGTCAGGCGACCAATCGGTTTATCTAAAGAGGGCTTCAGGTAATATAGGTCGATCCGTACACAGGTGTTGTCTAATGCGCTACCACTCGAAGGGGTGCCAACAAGGGTTACAAGGGTGACCAACAGATTTGCGCTTAAGTACCACTTGTATTTTCTGCATGTATGAATCCCTCAACCATGGATTTATGCGCGTAATTATGGATATTTGTGGCTTAAAGATGCCGGAATACGTCTCTACCCTGAAAAAAAATTTAACCCACACTTTCTGCCGAGGAAAGTGCTCTGATACCACTTGTAATATACCAGATATAAAAAATATGCAGAACAAAAATAAAATGCTAGAAATGGCAGAATAACAACAAGATAACCAGAACAATCACCACAATAGCACTGAAATGATATAAGAATAACAACATAAATAACACTTTGATTCTGAAAGCAATGTTCACGGACCTCTTCGAGGGGGAAACCTCCAGTTTAGAAGAGCTCTATTACAATAATGTCCAAGATAGGGTTCTCATACCCTCGACTCCTATTTATACTAAATATGTCTATCAAAAGAAGCATATAGAGAAAGATCCTTCTAGAAGCAGAAGCTTCTATAAGGTCTTCTTACATTCGACTTATTCTATTTTATTGAAAGGACTTATTAATATTGACCTTTATTACATATGAATATATTGTTCTTCCTATGTGTGGGTTAGGACCCTAACAATGGCTAAGGGTACAATCGATACTCCTTAGTTAGATCCCTGAGATATTGGATCGAGTATTGTTGTTGGACCCCACCGATATATCAATAATCTATAGCACAGGGAAAACTCTTGTACTTAGGAACCCTCAAAACCCTAACCCTTTATACTGAAATAGAACAAAGTAGAAAGATAGTGGAAATGTTTCAGTGCAACCCTGCTTCTTACATCTAGGTTGCAAAATTACTACACAATTTTAAATATTAAAAATTTGGGCATTTTATCACTGCATTATTATTCAGACAAGAGTATAACTCCATAGAATTAAAAAAAAGTATAGTGGTCCCACCGAAACCATTATTTGGAACCTATCCCACTAGATTCCTCTCTTCACACTGATCGAAATGGTATCCCTCAATCATAAGCCTTTTTTTCCAT
>SNQJ01S0044652.1:42729-56332 GCA_010110895.2 Picea sitchensis | reverse complement strand
ATTTGGTACCTATTCCATTGGATTCCTCTCTTCACACTAATCTTAATGGTACCCCTCACTCATAATCCCTTTATGTGTGTACTCAACCCAATTCTTTCCCACTTATCTTCTAGATGGCCCACACCCGCAACCAGGACTTTGATAGCCACATCCTTGCCTTGGAAAATTCCCACACCCAAATCAAGAATGAAATCAAGGAAATAACTTCAATTATTTCTACACTCAATTCCAAATTTGACACCCTCTCTGAAAATATGAAAAAATTGATAGCAATGATTAGTCAATCATGGGTGCCTACCTCTTCTCAACAACCTTCACACCAAGAGGGAACCGACTCATCCCATTCCATGGCCTTTCTAACCCCCTTCATCATGAACTACATATTCCCAAAGTTGAGGTGAATAAATTTGATGGCTTGGACCCCATAGGCCATGTCACTCAAATGGAACATTGTTTCTCCTTGCATGGAATTATTGATGATTCGACAAAACTTTGCATCAGTGTCCTTTATTTGGATCATGAATACTAGAAATGGTGGAAATGGCATAAAAATTCACACCACAGGTACATTACTTGGACCCAGTTTGTTGCATACCTTTATGAATTCTTTGAAACCGACACACATCATTTGGGCCATTTGTCTAAGCTTAAATAGTTTGGTAAAATGGAAGAATACATCACTTATTTTGAGCAATTGTATTTATGAATGAAAGGCATGTCTAACAGCTTCTTCCATGAGTTCTTTATTAGTGGTATTAAGGATGACATCCGAGCTAATGTCCTAATGGCTTGCCTCCAGACCTTGATTGTAGCTACTCACCATGCCAATGAAGCACAATAGGTAGTCTCTTACCAAATAAGAAATCCCTCTTTTATTCCTTTCTCATGACAAACAAATCTCATCCCTCCTTTCCCTCCTCTTAATATCTATAAATTAACCAGGGTATAAATGGTTGAACGCCAACTTAAGGGTCTTTTCTATAACTATGATGAAAAATATTTTTTGGGGCATAAGTGTAAAGAGAAAAATATTTTATGGCCATTTATGAGGACGTTTCTAAAGAGGATGGTGATGTTGAGAGTGTTTCTAGATAAGAACAGTGTAATTGTGTACAATTCTTATCCAAAAACACTCTCAACATTATGTCTAACTGTGAAAACTTACATTTTCAGAGGATGGTGATGTTTCTAATTCGAAAGATATGCCCCAAGATGATGATCATAACCTTCCCTACGATCCACCAAAAGTTAAATTGCTTATCTCTATGAATTCCCTCACTGGTATCTCTACTTCCCAAACCCTTAAGTTAATTGGCTATCTCAAGCATCATAAAGTCATTATCCTAGTCGAGAGTGGAAACACCCATAACTTTATTCATCTCTGAATTTCTCAAGAGAACCTATGCTATATTCATGCAGCTAATAATTTTCCAATAATGATTGCTAATGGTGGTTCCATGAAATGTGGGGGTCATTGTGAAAATGTGCACCTGGAAATTGGTCATTATCACCTGAAATCTCACATGTTTTCTATCAACATGCGTGGTTGTGACATTGTTCTAAGTGTTGAGTGGTTACACACACTATGCCCCAACACCGTGGACTTCAAGGAATTTACCATGAGTTTCCAACATGATGTACAATAGTACCAGTTCCAAGGCATCATGGCAGGTTCCCCTGAGATCATGAGTTCACACTGAATGGGGAAACTACTAAAAAATATTCATTCCAACATTATTTCCCAACTCCATGCCATTCAAGCACTTGAGACCCCCTCATCTACTATTCATATCGACATAAGATCTATCCTTTTCAAAAAATAATATGTTTTTGACAACCCCAAAGGACTCCCCCCCACTTCCTGTGGTGCCCAATGTTCACCCTTATCATCACCCATTTTCCCAAAAAAATGAAATTAAGAAAATTGTTTAGGAATTTCTTGTGATAGATGTTATCTATCCTAGTACAAGCCCTTATTCTTCTCCTGTCATCATGTTACTCAAGGAAGAAGGTACATGGCACATGTACCTTGTTTTTCGATCCCTAAAAAAATATATTATTAAAGATAAATTCTCCATTCCTATCATTGATGATCTTTTGGATGAACTGAGTGGTGCTTGGTTCTTTACCAAAATTGATCTTCGTTTTGTCTACTATAAGATACGTATGAAAGAGGTCGATATTCCCAAAACTAAATTTTGAACTCATGAAGACCATTATGAGTTCTTGGTCATTTCCTTTGTCCTATGTAATGCACCCTCTACTTTCCAAAGTCTCATGAATCATGTCTTTCGCCCTTTCCTCCATCTGTTTGTATTGGTCTTCTTTGATGATATCCTCATTTATATTAAAACTTGGCAAGACCATCTAGCCCATGTGGATCAAGTATTACATTTGTTATCTTATCAAAAAATATTTCTCAAATAGTCCAATTGTGCTTTTGGAGCTCATGAAGTAGAGTACCTGGGCCATATTGTTGGAAAGGATGGTGTCCCTGTGGATCCTAAGAAAATAGAAGCTATGAAGGATTGTCTCCATCCTAGAACTCTTAAAAGTTTGAGAGGTTTCCTAGGTTTAACATGATATTATCACAAGTTTGTTAAAAATTATGGAAAAATTGCAGCTCCCCTCATAGCTCTCCTTAAAAATAATACTTTTAGTTGGAATCCAACAACTGATCAATCCTTCCAAACCTTAAAAGAGGCTATGTGCACGACTCTTGTTTTGGAACTAATTGACTAATTCACAAATAATTTTGTTTTGGAATGTGATGCTTCTAGGAAAGGCATTGGGGCAATTCTCATACAATATGGAATACCTTTGGATTTCACTAGAAAACAACTATTTGAGAGACACTTGGGGAAATCCACCTATGAAAATGAAAGGTTGGATATTCTGCATGTGGTGGATCTCTAATGTACTTATTTGCTGGGGAAATGATTCCAAATTAAAACAGATCATCGTAACCTCAAATATTTTTTGGAACAAAGATTTTCATTCTCTGAGAAATAGAAGTGGTTGACCAAAATGTTTGTCCATGATTATGAGATCATTTGCAATAAGGTAAAATAAAATGTGGTTTTTGATGCTCTTTCACGGAAATATGAAGAAGACAGATCCCTGTTTTCACTCTCCTTCATTGTATCATATTGGTTAAAGGAATTTTTCCAAGAATGGTTCCAACATCCCAAACTTTCTCTCCTAATCCAACAATTGCAAAAAGATCCTCATGCATCTTCAGGATACTCTTGGCACAATGAGGAGCTTCGCTATAAGGTTCACAAGTATTTGAGAAAACAGTCTCACTTTAAATCCACTTTTCTCTCTAGAATTCATGCTTTACCAACAAAAGGGAATTTTAGTTTTCAAAAAACATATGAATGGNGGAGGGGGGGATTCATGAAACATGACATCCATACTTTTGTGGTTGAATGTCATGTGTGATAATACAATAAGGGGGAAATAATCAAAACTCCAAGCACACTCCAACCTCTTCTTATTCCACTTGCTATATGGACTGATATTTCTATGGAATTCATTGTTGGATTACCAAAATCAGGAAATAAAATAGTCACCATTGTTGTAGTCGATCACATTTACAAATATGCTCATTTATGTGCCCTCCAACACCCATTCGCAACATCCACCATGGACCAAATTTTGATGGACACTATCTCCAAACTTCATGGAATTCCCCACTCTATTATATCTGACCATGATCCCACTTTCACCAACAAATTTTTGCAAGAATTGTTCAAGCTATAGGGCACCCAATTTCATCTCAGCATGACCTATCATCCCCAGATTGAAGGTCAAACTGAATATCTCAGCAAGTGTTTGGAAACATATTTAAGGTTTTTCATGTTCGACCAATAATCTCAATGGGTTCAGTGGTTAAAACTCACTTAATGGTCATACCACACATATTACCATGTTGGTACTCGCATGACTCCCTTTGAGGTGGTCTATGGTCAAAACCACCTTCTTCATTATCCTACCTGCTCAATGCCTCCAAGGTTCAGGAAGTCAACAAAACCCTTACAAATTGAGCTGCCACTCTACGTACTCTCAAATAGAATTTGGTCATGGCTCAAAATCACATGAAGCAAAAATATGATCAAGTTCGTTTAGAACACAAATTTGTTGAAGGGACCAAGTATTTCTTCATCTGCAACCTTATAAGAAAACATCCCTCAAATAAGATCACTACCAAAATATTTCCCCAAAGTTTTATGGCCCTTGTATAATCCTCAAGCATGTGGAGGTCATGGCTTACATGTTATCTCTCCCCAGTCACTCTAAGCTCCATCCATTTTTTCATGTTTCCTACTTAAATAAATTGATTGGAACTAAGTGCCAAATTCAAAACAGTCTCTCTGAATTGGATGAAGAAGGATCCATTTGGTTACAACCCCAAGAAGTTTTGGACCAACAGGAACTCCATATCCATCAATGCACAATCAAGGAGGTTTGAGTACAATGTAAGGATACACAACTTGAGGATTCCACAAGGGAGTAAGCTACCATTATGTAGCAGTTTCCCCATCTCAAGCCTTGAGAACAATGTTGTTTTTTCAAGGGGAGGGGAATTTTAGGTTCCTAACCTCCCTAACCCCTCAAGTAGATAAAATAATATGTTTTTTCTATTTAATAAAGTCTGAAATTAGTAAATAAGCCCTATGTAATAATGTGAACACTTCTAACGTAAGAATACTTACTAGAAGGTTCCACCTCTAGAAAGTTCTTCCTCTAGAATGTTCTCTAGAAAATAGAAATAATATAAATAGGGGTAGAAATCATGGAAAATTTTTGTCTTGAAAATCATTTTGCATTTGAGCCATGCTTTGCTAAAAGTTTCCTCGTCTAAGAGGAAAGTGAACTTGGATATTGAGATAATAAAGGTATCATTTATGGAATCAATTGTGTCATTGTGATATCTATTTTTCTCTTTTTGCTAACAATCATATTTCTGCTTTGCATAATATCATCTGGTACCTTACAGATTAATGGGGAATGTTATCCCCTAGCCTAGGGATAACTAAGGAGATTATGTCTCAAGGCCCACAAGTCCTAGACATGGAGTATCGAGAGCCATATTGACTTGAGACTGGCCCTGGAGGGCCCATATTTCATCTTCAACACCTCCACCTTGTCAGCAGCAGCAACATTCATCCCATCGACCTGGTACTTCAACAGTTGTGGGTCTTGATCCATGAGGTAATGAGTCAAGGTATCATGGTATGTGTCACTATTATTCTCAAAAAATTTGAATATGTGCATTTAATTATTTTTTGCTTCTGACGTATGCTTGGACTTTATGCCTTTCCACTTGTCCACAATTAGGGGGGAATGAAAAGATGCCCTAGAAAGTTGGTTCTCTTAGGATTTAAATTTCCACTGGGTGGGTTTATGAAAGGTCATCACCCATTCCCACCATACTTATCACTTTTCATCATTTTCCCTCTCATCCATCCCCTACATTGGTTTGGGAATTTGGCTTTCCAAGATAGAAAAGAGTTGTACCTTACCTTGTGGGAAGAAGGGGATAAAGGCCCAGAGGGTAAACGTAGATGGAAAAAGATAAAATCCAAAAGAACAAAACCTTCAAATACTTCTCCCAACGATCCCTAAGAAAGAAATAAAAGGATTCTCAGCAAGAAACAAAGGGACCCATAAAATAATAAAATCAGGACCTGGTTGGAGGATAGGGGGTCTCATCATGAACCAACCTATTAGGTCCATGTGAATTTAGCGGTATGACACTACCATTCAGCTGGTAACCATACCAAGGTAGTGGATCTTGGTGGCATAGCCAAGAGAAAGGGGGTCTCATCACGATCCAACCTTTTCATCTTCGTGAAATGCTTGTGGGTAACATTGTCACCACTGGGCACCATGCCAGGGTAGTGTCCCCTAAATAGTCTCTTGAAATAAAAATAAATAACATAAAAAAGTTAAAAGGCATTGAATGGGCTTGGAAATATTTGCATCCATGACAAGGTGCAACTCACCCTCTTCAGAGGCACCCACAGGTAAGCCATACATTCCCTTGTCACCATTGCACCCATTTCTCAAACATCTCTACACCACCTCATCCACTTACATGGCCTGGATTTGTCTTCACCTGGAAACATCCCACATCCAATGAGAATTATCCCAGTAGGACCTCCTGACACCATCTATGAACCTCTCTTGTAGAATAGCATAACATCTTTGAGAAATTGTCTAGGAAAAGGGGGTTTATGCACATGTTTAGATAACTTGATTATTAGACATGATTGACATTGCTATGATCCTTGTGACTTATGAGCCCATGGAGGGAATACTTGTTGTTGTTGCAGGGCCACACCCGACGGATAGGTACACATGGGGAGATGATTAGTTCGGACCTCCATAGGGATACAAACCCACCAGATGGATGATGAGACCCCAACCAGGGGTAGACACATGTCAGAGGCTTGCACCAGAGGAGAGGAGGACATTCCACCAGAGACAACCTAGAAGGCATGGACCTAGGGGGGTCTTGCCCTCCCACTATGATGTTGGCCTTGGAAGGCCCATGATATCACCTCTGTGACCCTTGACGTCACCCAATGTTTGATAGACACTTTGGAGGTAGTTATGTGCCAAGTGGCATGTGTGGCTTGATCCAAAGGCCTTGGGAGGCCTAACATTTTGCTCCTGGAGGCCAACGTTTCACTAGAGAGGAATATTGTCACCCTAAAAGGGCATGACATCACCTTTTCTTCTTGATTTAGGGTTTTAATTTTTCATTTTAAGTAAAAACTAGATATTACATGTAAACTAGCCATGTCGTCCTTTTTGACCTAATTTTGGTCATTTTCACTGTATAAATAAGGGTTTTTTCCTTGTATTATTTCATGATATTTCACTCACACTTAAGTGAGGTCTGAAATTTGCGTCCTAATTAGGGTTTATTGGCTGAAATTTGGTGCACACTTCTTGAAGGATGTTATTTTTGGTGTATTTTAGCATTTTTCTTGGTGGAAGTCTTCAACTAGGCCTATTGCTAGATGATTCTTGGTGAATGTAAGTAATTTTTTTGCAATTCTTCTTCATTTGAATGGTTATGGT
This sequence comes from Picea sitchensis, assembly GCA_010110895.2. Classification (NCBI taxonomy): domain Eukaryota; kingdom Viridiplantae; phylum Streptophyta; class Pinopsida; order Pinales; family Pinaceae; genus Picea; species Picea sitchensis. The sequence goes on along the minus strand of SNQJ01S0044652.1, from coordinate 49,237 downwards.
GTATTTATCTTTCATTTTTTCCAAGATTATGAAATTGCTAGCTTAAAATCCTAGGAGGCTAAAGCACATGCTATTGTTCTTGCCTTAACAACTTTTCACCTACTAAATTATGCTAGAAACCCTACTTGCTTGAAGCTTTGTGATAAGGGCCTTACCATTGCAACACCCTAGCATCTTTAGCTTCATCTAGCCATCATCTACTTTGTCATTGAGCTAAATAAGGAGGAAAACCGCTAGGGCCTAGGGTTACCTACTTCTTAGTGGTCATTTTTCCCCTAGAGTTTAGTGATTGAAGCCTTGGGTTACCAACACTTCAATCATTGACCTTCTTGTCTCTAGCTCTACTATTATAATTTGTTCCTTCAAGATTTCCGCTGCTAAAAGAGACTCCATTAACCCTAACATCACTGATCTAAGCCTTGCACTTGAGTGATTGATGAAAAAAACTCTCAAAACTTTTACCTCAAGCTATCTAATAACCTCTCCTAACCCTATAGTAGACTAATTGGCTAACATACTTGCTGCTATTACAAAAGTAAGCTACATCCATCTATTGCGGCAATAAAATCACTTAAAAGAAATTATAAAGTTGATTTATACACTACCTAATTAGCTTCTGACAAATGCTAGTACTTTTCTATTATTGAGTGATTATTTGTGGTCATTGTGAAGCTCTCTTTAGGAATTTATTGTGAAGCTATCATCTTATAAACATTGATTTTATAAAATTCTGTTTTCTTCATCATGCATCAACTATTGTTTTTTTCCATGGTTTTATGAATTAATAACATCAAATTGTGCTTGCAAAATATATCGTTTTCTTGTTTCTTTGTTCTGGGCAGGTACATATAAGAATTTCATTACTTCATTGGAAAAAACTTGGGACTTTCTTATTAGTGTGACTTGTGAGAGGGGATACCTTTATAGACACTTGAACCTTTGCCCTCTCAAACCCCAAGTCACTGGGGACGTCTCCGTTGGGTCAAACCCCAGGTCACCTGGGACGTCTCCCCTGGGCCATCAACCCTAAATAGAAATACGTATCCTGTCAAGGTGACAGTGATAGGATAACCTCCTATTACACCAATTTCCCTCCCTTAGCCTTTACCTTTGGGACAAGTACAAATTGCGCGATAACATTTTGGCATCGTTGTCGGGGAACACTGATTCAATTCTCCTCAAAGACGAAACTTCTCGGTAAGCCTTTCCTCAAAATCCTTTATTTTACAAAGCTTACCTGGCAACTCCAGTGAGGGTGATCCCCCTTTTGATAGTTTCAATAAAGCTATCTGGCAACTTCACAAATGATGACCTGTAGCAAACGTCAGTACACACTTTCTTCTTCTCCCATAGTTCCTATTACCCCTATAGATCCTCCTAAATGGCATCACAAAGAAAGTTTTCTCCCTTTGGACTTAACTAACACCCAAGGAGGATTACATGATCTCCCCAAAGAGGTTGATTCCTAGATACCTAAATTATCAGGAGAAGTAGGATCTTATGGAAACTCACATTGGAATAAGTTTTATGAGGGATATGAATTTCACCAATTGAGAGAAGAACACCCTGACACCTTCATGAGGATTTTTGCAAGCTCACTCATCGAGAGTGCTAGAGGCTGGATTAATGGTCTCCTGAATGGAAGCATCAAAACCCCTGAAGATATTGAACGAGTTTTCAAGGACAAATGTTGTAAAAAAGAAAGTATGGAGTCCTTTTACTCTCAATACCTTGAAGTTTGCAAACAAATAGATGAAGACGTTAGGGAATTCAATGATAGGTTCAACACTCTCATTAGCAAACTTCAACCCAATTTTCTCCCAAAGAGTGCTATTCTCCAACATTACCTTAACTCCTTTGAAGGAAATTTACAATTTACCCTCAAGGATTGATTACCTACAACCCTAGAAGAAACTCAAGATGTTGCCTACTAGATTGAAGATAATCTTAAGTATGACGGTGCCATCCATCATGTCAATTTTTTGAACAATGATGACATCTAGGAGATAAATAAGGAAAGCATGGGAGGACTAGAGCATGACCTCCCAGAGATTCTAGAGGTAGAAAACAATACTTTCCGTAGGAAATGGAGCACAGGTTTCTCAAACATGAAAGATGCCTTAAATTTTTCAAAACAACACGAACCCTCTAAGGATATACGTACCTATGAAGGAATCACTCAGTTAGAAAGGTCACTATCACAAATCCAAAATCATATTTCTATGAGACCTCCTCAAACAATAAAATCTCATACTCCAAGAGTAAAAAAATTCTGAACACTTTGAACCTACAAAATGTTGCAAGACAAGAAGATGATCCTAATCCCTAGTCATGCAAGGACTCCTATTTTGAATGTTATCACCTAAAGGCTACTCACGAGAAACCTAATTTTGTAGATTCCATATTCACCTTGTTCACGCCAAGTCAAATCCAAGAAAATCAAGACATGAGTAAGACTAGGATTGAATACTTGGGCCAAACAAATGACAACTCAAGGGTGAATCTTGAAGAGCCCCAGGTGTATGCTGGCAATCTACCCCAACATTTCCCAAAACCTAGCAATAATAGGACCAACCTGAGCACTATTTTGGCCTATATCTTACAAAAGGTTAAAAGGATTTGTGAAATGTTGTAAATCCATTCTTTGACAAAGAAAATCCTAGATGACCAGCTATCATTCAAAGAAACTTTCACACTATTGCAAACTGGTCATTTTGAGAAAAATTAGAAAACACCCTTTCTCACTTCCCTGCTAATAGATGATCGGGGACATAGTGACTACAACTCGATAGATCCATGCTTATTTCAAGGTTTTCCCACTCTTCCCTTGATAGAAGAAGACAATATTAGTGAGATAACATGGACTAAGGGAAAGGGTGACCAGAATATTCCTAGCAAACCCGAGAACAATATTGAACTAGGTAATGACGAGGTGTTGCATTTGCACAAAACATACATAAGGGATAGTGCTTTGGTAGGACCCCACCCCATCATTCTGGAGAAATAAAGAGATAAAATTGAGGTGGTTATCTTGACGATGCCTCTGACATCTCTGAAGACTGGGATGATTATTATTCTACATAAGAAGATTGTTGGTTGTGGAGCCTGATTGTCTTCCTGATTCAGAGGTCTTTTACTTTCAGCCGTGTTTATACCCCATGAAGTATTTACACCCAAGAAGTATGTACACTCTTCCACGCGAGGGAGTGCAGGGGGGGTAGCCCCTCTGCGGGGTCCGGGGAGGCTATCCCACCGGTTGGGGGAAAGCGGGCCCCCAGTGGGAGTTCATGGGCGAAGCCCCCGAAGCAAAAATTGCCTTGTAAATGTATATTGTAATTTCATTGTAATTCTGGACCATTCATTATAAAGTCGCAGATCTAACAGTAGAAATTATGTTAGGGTTTTTTCCCTAGAAGGAAACCCTCTTTTATGAGGGAAATGTATTGCGGCTATGGATGATGGCAAATATTGTATTCTGAGATAGGAGATTGTGAGAGAAAGAAGAGGAAGTTACAATGGGTTTGCTATAGGTTGTATCCCTTCATATGCTGGATAATAATAAAGGAAGGTCCTGACAATTTCTCTGGTGGACGTAGCCCACACTGGGTAAACCACGTAAATCTGTGTCTCTATTGTATTGTGTATCTTTTGTGTTTTGTTTCCACATTTGTTTTATTTTTTTGCTCCACGGTCCTGTTTTTCTAACAAAGATGACTATTTGATAAGGTTTAGAAGGGGAGGATTCAGCTTCGTCAAATGGGAAGGGGATGATATCATAACTAGAGAAACACATGAGCCAACCAAAGAAAGTCTTCTTGTATTTTCCCCTAATGATTTTCCTTTCTCTTCAGAGGAAGACTTAGATCAAATACAATGGCCAAAGAAGTAAGACTATCAATAACTCCTAGACAAATACAAGTAAAAAGAAGTTGGTACTGCCAAATTGTTAAAGAGAGAATAAGATGACATGTTGATCAAGCCATCCCAACAAGAAGTCTTCATAGAAAAACCCCACCCTCCTCCCTAAAGACAATACACCCGGGTTGTACAAGAAATAACCAAATTCAATACCAAGGATTAGAAAGAGGGAGATACAGTCTGGATGTGGGATACAAAGAACGGAGAGCCTACTAATGTCAATGGAAGTTCACAATGTTGGCTTGGATCCTTCAGAATTGGAAGAAATTCAGTCAATTATGCCTACTATTTGTTTACATTGGAAGGAAGAAGGTGCCCATTACCAGTTAGTGGACACCTACTCAAACCCCATTAGGGGGGAAAAGACTTGACTTCACAGGTAAGTAGGTAGGAATTTTCATTCATTCTATATACCATCTGCATTTCATGCTAGATTAGTTGTATTTCCATTTGTATATATGCTTGCTTACTTTCATTTCGTGTACCATATATGAGCCAAGGGTGATATCACCACCCCAAATGATTACTAATGATTTTTTGTTGAGATCAAGCAAGTCACAGGTCATGCCAGATATGTTGAGGTTCTCATGCACTCTACGGTGAGCACAAGTCCCCGAGTTGGAGCCATATGTTATTCCCTAGCCTAGGGATAACTACGGAGATTATGTCTCGAGGCCAACACGTCCTAGACATGGAGTACTGAGAGCCATATTGACTTGAGCTTGGCCCTGGAGGGCCAATACTTCATCTTCAACACCTCCACCTTGTCAGCAACAACAACATCCATCCCATCGTCCTGGTCCTTCAACAACAGTGGATCTCAGTCCATGAGGTAATGAGTCAGGGTATCATGGTACATGTCACACTGATTCTCAAAACATTTGAATATGTTCATTTAATTTTTTTTTCTTCTGACATGTGCTTGGAATTTATGCCTTTCCACTTGTCCACACCTATGGGGAATGAGAGGATTCCCTAACACTTTGGTTCTCTTAGGATTTGAATTTCCACTGGGTGATTTTATAAAGGTCATCATCCATTCCCACCATACTTATCACTTTTCATCATTTTCCCTCTCATCCATCCCCTACATTGGTTCGAGCATTGGGTTTTCCAAGCTAGCAAACGGTTGTACCTTACCTTGTGGGAAGAAGGGGCTAAAGGCTCAGAGGGTAAAAGTAGCTGGAAAAAGATAAAAGACAAAATAACAAAACCTTTAGATACTTCTCCCAGGGATCCCCGAGAAAGCAATAAAAGGCTTCTAGCAAGAAACAAAGGGACCCATAAAATAATAAAATCAAGACCTAGTTGGAGGATAGGGGGTCTCATCACGAGCCAAGGTATTAGGTCCATGGGCATGTAGTGGTATGACTCTAACATTCAGTTGGTCACCATGCCAGGGTAGTGGCTCTTAGTGGTATAACTAAGAGAAAGGGGGTCTCATCACGAGCCAACCTTCTCATCTCTATGAAATGCTTGTGGGTAACATTGTCACCACTGGTCACCATGCCAAGGTAGTGTCCCCTAACTAGTCTCTTGAAAGAAAAAGCAATAAGATAAAAAAGGTAAAAGGCATTGAATGGGCTTCGAAACATTTTCATCCATGACAATGTGCAACTCATTGTCTTCAGAGGCACCCACAGGTAAGCCATACATTCCACTGGCATCACTGCACCCATTGCTCAAACATCCCTACACCACCTCATCCACTTACATGGCCTGGATTTGTCTTCACCTGGAAACATCCCACGTCTAATGAGAATTATCCCAGTAGGACCTCTTGACACCCTCTCCAAACCTAGCTTGTAGAATAACATAACGTCTTTGAGCACTTGTCTAGGAAAAGGGGGTTTATGCACATGTTTATATAACTTGATTATTAGACGTGATTGACATTGCTATGATCTCTGTGACTTATGAGCCCATGGAGGGCATGTAAGTTTTAAAACTGTGAAGTAAAGCAATGCATATAGATTCTTAAGCACAACATAATTTAATTAATGGCTCATTCATATAGTACATAGAGATATTATACCGGAAACCCTCAACCGGGAAAACCTTTCTTATATTCATTATATCGAATTTCACCATTCACTCTACAATATATACAATGTTTTTAGGTATTCCGTAGATACCAAAACCCTAATCCCTAAATCCAGGATTATTTTTAGTAAACCGCTAAAAATAGCAAAAACCCCCCAAAAAAAAATTTCGGGGCACTGCCCGAATGCTGCGCATAACCAGGGGGGGGCATACTTGCCCCCCCCCCTAGAACCCCCCTAGGAAAGCGCCCACACAAACACATGCAAATAATATAACACATACCCAACATTCTCCCACTTGTTGTTTTCTTTTCATCCAGGGGTCCAGGGGATTACATAGTCAACAATCCAGGGCAACAATGCCCATTGTTACTCTTCACTAGGAGAACTTTTCTGTGCTCACAGACTTTGCCAATGAATCTGCAAAATTCTTCAAAGTGTCAACCTTTTCCAGCAACACCTTCTTTTCCTCAACCATGTCTCTCACAAAGTGATACTGAACATCAATATGCTTTGTCTTCGAATGATAAGCTGGGTTCTTTTCCAGG
>SNQJ01S0044652.1:0-31225 GCA_010110895.2 Picea sitchensis | reverse complement strand
TTCTTTAGCCAATTGGTAAATCTCAAGAAAATAGGTCCAATGATAGAGCACCTTCAATACTTTCTAAAGTTGTGTCTTAGATTAAAGAACACTACAGAGGAAAATTTATTTAGGTCTATTTATGGGAAGTTTAAAGGAGAGCCTTCAACATGAGGTACATCTCTTTGAGCCTAAATCATTGGAGAATTCTTTTATTATGGCAAGGAAAGTTGAAAGTAAAAATATGGCTACTAGAAGGGTTTCCCTTAACACCTATAGAGAGGTCCATGTTACCATTCATAGCCTCAATCAATCTATATGGTTGGATACTCAACAAATGGATGAATGAAGATCAAATGGGTTATGTTTCAATTGTGATAGGAAGTATAATATTTAGGGTGTAAGTGTATTGAGAATAAATTATTCTACGTAGATTGTGAAAAATAAGAAGATAAATAATTGGAACCCTATCAAGAAATAGAAGAGAATAATTTGAACATATCATGTCATGCATTGGATGGCATCAACACTCCTCAAAATATTGAGATAGAAGGATATATCAAAAAGGAAAAGATAACAAAATTGATTGATTATGATAGCACCCAAAACTTCATTAACTACACATTAGACAAAGTTCTCAATTGATTTATATATCAAGCATAGAATTTAAAGAAATGATTATAGATGGAAGTACCATAAAATTTTCAAGGAAGTTCCATATTATCAAGCTCACTATGGGGGAGTACTTATTGGACAGTCTAATGACTGCAATACACATGGGAGATGTTGATGTTATATTAGGGGTCTAGTGGTTGCAATTATTGGGAACGATGGATTTGAATTTTTAGGAACTTTTCATGAGATTATCCTCAGAAGGAAAGAAAATTAAACTCAAAGGTATCTAATGGAAATCATCCAAATTGATAAGCTCTAACAAAATGACAAAAATTTTAAAGAAGGGACACCATGGTATAATTGCACAATTGTGCTCACTGAAAGTTCAAATATATAAACCCTCAATTCCCTTAGATCTTCAAATGGATATTAATAATTATGCCAATGTATTTGTAGAGATACCAAAGTTCTTCCACCTACTTGAGAGAACTATCAAGTTATTCACTTACAATAGGGAATTGTACCACCAAACATCAAATTGTACAGATACCTATATGCCCAAAAGACTGATATTGATCATATGGTTCAAGAAATGTTTGAGGCTAGCATCATTCAACTTAGAAAAAGTGATTTCTCTTCACTAGTGGTGATGGTTTACAAAAATAATGGCGCATGGAATATGTGCTTAGATTGTAGAGAGCTCAACAAGATCACTATTAAACATAAGTTTTATATTCTTTTCATTGATGAATTCTTAGATGAATTGCAAGGAGGAATTTTCTTTACAAAGTTGGAACTTCATTTTAGTTATCATCAAATCAAAATGAGGGAAGAAGACATCCCCAAAATAGATTTTAGAACACATGAAGGTCATTCTGAGTGTTTGGTGATGCCATTTAGCCCTACTAATGCACCTTCCACATTTCAAAGCTTGATCAATTCTATTTTCAAACCATTGCTTAGAAATTTTGTGTTACTATTTTTGGATGATATATTAACATAATTACTGACTTAACAAGAACTGTGACCTCAAAACGAGAACTTTGACACAAAAACCCCATATTTTTTTGTCAAAAACACTAAAATCAACCCTCGTCTCATACAATGGTGCTACTGTTAGCACCTTTTTTTGTGGGGTGGTTGAATTTGTGACTTGTTTGAAATCACAACCTTGACACTTGTGGGAAAATTAACCCTCAAATCGAAAAGTGGTGCTCCCAGTAGCACCAATTTTATTTTTGGAGTTAAAATTAAGACTTGATAAAAAACGTGGGCTTGAAAACTTGTACCATGACAAATAAAAGGTTAATATCCGTGCCTAAATCGAAAACTTGATTTTTTTTTTATCAATTTACATTAAAAATGCAAAAACAAACTTTGTAAATAAGTTTTTATTTTTTAATAACACCCTTTTAAAAAAATTACACAACACACATTTAAAAAATAACCAGCATAAAACTTAAAAAAACCACAAATAAAAAAACAACATAAATCCTTAAAAAAATAATTAAAAAAATAATTTAGAAATCTAAATTAAAAAAAACCCTAGAAACCAAGCTTAGAAACATTTTTTTAAATAAAAAAAAGGCAAAAAAAATTAATTAATTAAAGATCATAATTAATTAAACCCCTAAAAAAGAATTAGAATGAATTAAAATTAGGTAATGATCACTTAATATCATCCTTAGATACGAAGGGGAGCATACACATTTCCTAGATATACACTCAAACTTTCAGAGTGAGATCAATTTCTCGTCACCTCAAATCACATACAAGCACGTAGGGAGAGCATACTCTATCTCTCGAGACTCGACAACATGATGCTCAAAATGAAGACCAAGGCTTCATTATATAGATTCATGAGCTAGTCACCTGTAAAAGTAAACCTACAAGAGTGGATCAAAAGTAAACCTACTTTGTGACATAATTGACCCAAAATATAGAGGAATATACACAATGATATTGAAATATCGGTAAGAATATAAGCCCACGATGTTTTTTTAGTAGGTATTATCCTTCCATCCAGTTTTCCAAATTGTGGAGTTCTTCTAAGAAACATCACTATCATACGAATCATGAGAATCTTCAAAACAATCTGGTAATGGGAATAGGTATATGTCAAAAAACCTATCAACATCAGATCCTTTCAGATATGGATGCCCTCCTTTGTTGCAAAAACCACTTTCAAACATGGATCTAATATTCAAATTTTACTCAACTTGTTAATGAATAAGACCCAAAACCTTACCATCTTTTTTAGTTGATTTGACAACAATATCAAACAATGATTGCTTAAGTTCTTCTAGTTGTGTGCGTGTGGATTTTAGGATGAATTTAAACCAAAGATCATTTTTAGCATCTATTTCCATATCATATTGGAGATATATAATAAAATATAACTTCCTTTGAGTCTAGTATTTTCATGGACAGAACTTATCCAATAACATTTATGTCCACCCCATCCATGCATGCTGAACCAAATTTCTAGGAGTTGCACATATTACAATTTGACCCTTTTCTTTTGATAATTGTTGGATGAGGACATAGGAGTCCCAATTTAGTATTCTTGTTCCTATATCACAATAGCATAACCGTTGGTTTTCATATTCAATATAGGTATCATTTCTTCCTTTTCTCAATCTTTATTTTTCTTAGGTGAGACCAAAGAAAGCAGTTCCTAGCATTTTTCTAGTTTTAGCATTTTTCCAAGATCATAATTTTTAATGGAAAATATTTGATTTATTTAATAAGAACCTTATCCATATGCATTTCCATCACTTTTATTGCCAATGGGATGCATAATTACAATCTTTCTTCAATTCCTTTTGTTGAGAGGATTTTGATCCTTCTCTGGTTTATTTCTTCAATATTCTTCAATGCTTCTTCTCATGCTTCTTTGGCTAGTTCTTGGGGTTCATTTGATATTTATTTAATAAGAAACGTATCTGTATGCATTTCCACCTCTTTTATTGTTAATAGGATGACTAATTTTAGTCTTTCTTCAATTCTTGTTGCTGAGAGGATTTTGATCCCACTCTGGTTTATTTCTTCAATATTCTTAAATGCTTCTTCTCATGCTTCTTTGGCTAGTTCTTGGGGTGTCATTGGAGGTTTTCCTTTACCAGAAATTCCTACAAACATCATTTCCAAAACTGGTCTTTCTACTTCCTTAGCTAGCATATCAATGAGATAGTTCAAATATCCAAGCTTAAATTGAATACCAAAATTAAAGTTTTCTAACTAGACTTCCCACTTTTGAATTCTAGTATGACTATCAGTTAATACTTTTTCAGATTTAAGAATACTTGGTAGGAATTTTAGATATGTCCTAATTAAATATATAACATGCTTAAGATACAACCTAAAATTTTGAATCATTTTTTTCACAACAAATAATTCTTTATGACTGGAGGGGTAATTGAGTTCAACTCCTCCGAAAGATTCATAGGCATACCCACAAATTTCTTCCTTTCCTTTAGTTTTCTCAATAAGTATTCCTCCCCATGCTTTATTAGAGGTGCATGTTTCAATGATATATTGGCCTTGTTCTATAGGGAGTGTCAAAGTAGGAAGAGTCTTCATCTTCTACTTGATTACTTTGACTGCTTCAATCATGGTAGCAATCCATGGAGGTGGTGACCTTTTTAATCTATGTTGCAAGAAAAAAACATATTCATATTATCCTTTGTAAAATGGTCTTGCATACTTCAGACTACCCAAGAATCTCTGGAACCGGGTTTTGTCTGTAATCACACTTGGAAGCTAGTCAAAACTTTTAAGAATATGACCTTGTGGCAGTATCTGACCTTGTCTGATATCAAAACCAACAAATTCTATTTATGTCTTCCCTATTTCCATCTTTGAAGCGGATAAAACCAAAACATGTTGGAAAACAATTTCATATAATTTATGAAGATGTTTTAAGTGTTCTTAGAGATTTTTTGAACAAACCATTATATCATCTATGTAGATGATCAACCATGAATATTCTATGAATGAGTTTTCCATTCTTTTTTTGAATTCTTTAGGGGCATTCTTTAATCAAAATGGCCTCAATTTCCATTGATAGTGGCCATGTGGAACCACAAATGTAGTTTTGTGGTGCTCCTTTGGTATGATCCCTATCTAATAAAATCCTAACTTGAGATCAAACTTGCTAATATAGACTCTTTCCTTTTATCCTTTGGTTGTTTTTCCTTTTATCATTTCTAATAGAGACTCTTTTTTTGGAAAATGATACCTTATAGGATTTAGTGCTATATTAAGAGGATTATAATTTACAACCAATATCATCATTCCTCTCTTTTTTTTAGAGTGTTTATTAACATATAATCCTCTACATTCCCATGCACTCTTTGAGGGTTCTATCAAGCGTTTCTTTAGCAAATATTGGGTTTGTTCTTTGCAAGTCTCTATTTCTGAAGGGCTCATGAGAGTAGTAGAGGATTTATGAGGAGAGAATTTAAGTAAAGGATCATATGGTAAGGACACAAAGTATTTCTCTCTATGCCAAAATGCATTAGGATATTCAGAGGTACAATCTTTCAAAAGTCTTTCTTTTATGGTATTCAAGACTCGGTGAGTCAGGGTATAACATGTAACTCTTTATATCTTATTCAACTTGGATGCAAGCATGGATGATTGTACAAGTTTTCTACAAGTTACATATTTAGTTTTACATAAACCATATTTAAATAAAGAAGTATTTACAATATGACCATTTATATACATTTTTGCTTCTTTCTCTTTGGGATCTAGACTTATAGGGGACACTAGTTGAATGGAACTAGCTCCTATAATACAATCATATATGATACTATCCAAACCATGGAATGATTGTTTAAATAGTTGATTATTTATTTGGAGGGTGAAATCCTCAATTTCTCCAAATATTTCCATAGTTGAACCATATATGGATAATCCTCCTTGTGTAGTTAGTTGCTAGTAATATTTAGGGATAACATTGAATCTTCTTAATAGATTCAATTGAAAAACAAAATCTAAGAAACATTTTAATTGATAAGGATCATGTTCAGTTGGATAGACCCAAACTTTAATAAAAACTCCATACTTATGCAAGTCAATAGTCTAGGAGGAGATTCTTCTTTCTCACTATCTTCTTTTGGTTCTTTTTCTATCATTGTTTCTTCTTCACTAGATTCATCTTTAATATGTATCTTCTTTCTATATCATTTTCACGAATATGGAATATTTTCTTCTTCTTATAAAAACTTTGAAATTTCTTCATCAAATGAGTTATCAACCTCTATCTTGACAGTTTCTAGTATTCCCTTGAGTTCTTTAATCTTGTCTATTGCTATCTTGATTATGGTTTGTTGTTCTCTAATTTGTAGTAGCAAAATATTGTTGTTCTCTAATTTGTAGTAGCAAAATATTTTCTTTATCTTGTATGAATTGTTTCTTGTCTTTGTTACTATCAGGATCTCAATAGGAAATTAATGGCTAGAGCTAGCCTTATATGCATGTTCTGTTGTTTTCCTTATTCCTAGCATTGTAGGAGGTCTTGCTAGTCTTCTGATTGAAGTGTCTATCTATTTCTTAAGTTCTTGTTTGATCACATATTTTCATACTGGTGTCTTTTCAAGGGCTTCCTCAATTTTTGCCAGCTTTGATTCTAGATTTGGATTTGTCATCATGTTGAAATCATATTGTGGTCTATTATTGACGCCCCAATTTAGTGGGTCGGGCGGATTATTGTAGACCGAGTCACTAAATTCTGCATCAGTTTCAGAGTTAGAAATAGAATCAAGGTCAAAACATTTTGATGGGTCAAGATAAAAAATATCCCCTTTAGGATAATTAGAAGGAGAACAAAAATAGAGATCCCACAATTCAGGTTTAAGGTCTTATGTAAACAATGTTGTAGTCTAGGATTTTTCTTTTTTTGATGGCATTCATTTACCCAATGTTCGATCTTTTGACAATTTTAGAAGACTATCGTTTTGGAGGGACATCCATGGTTCCTTAGATAAGGAAATTTATGGCGATACTTGGGCTAATAGATTTTGGAATATTTCTTTTTATCAGGTTCCCATGGATATTTGAGAGTATAATACTTTCATTTTTTTTGCAATAGCATTTGGAGGCTTTTCTGCATTTGTATGCTCTATTAAATGCACCATGATAACCCTATTCAGGAATTTCACCTACATCTCTTCATAAAGAGGGAGTGAACATATGCTCAAAATGTTTAAAACCTTTACTCACCCTATTTTCAATACAATTCTCTTGAATTACATTTTTTATATGCCTGTATTCCATGCCCAAAGTGTTAATATTCTTGTCCTTAAAATACTACTCTACTGCATCAAGTAGAGCTCCTGGAAAATTGTGAACATAATACTTGATATATGTTGGATTATTCATTTGGTCGGATTGGATTAACAATTTCAACATACAACAAGAATATTTTTTATGATAGGCTAGATTTCCTAACCTTTGACTCATGAATAGAGAAGCCAAATGTTCAAAATCTATGCCATCTTGAGATCCATCAAATTAGCTACTTAAGGCTTCTATGAGGTCACTATCAATAGTAGGAGAATTTATAATTTCATATTTTTCTTCTACTAGCAACCATTTCCACCAATCCGATGCAATGCATGTGAAACCAACTGTAATTGGGGTGGATACATATTTAGGGGTCATTATATCATCTGAAGCTTTTTTCCCAGTTTCCAAGTAACTAGAAGTTATCCTTGAGCTCATCTAGAGTTTGACACCCTATTTTTATTATGGGATGGCCTAACACTAAAATCACAACTTTGTTTAGTCATTTATTCTAATGACCAATATAATGGCACCTATTATCTAGGATGTAGAGGCAGATGGGTCATGAAATTGGGTCATAGGAAGATCACCATCCTTGTTAGGTTCATATTTAATAGTTAACACTTGGAGGTATACTTCTTTATCTGGTACCTTCAAATATTTTGGCCATTGATTCATGGAAGAAACTTTGACTTGGAGATATTCAAAGGTTTCTTGAGTTTCATCCTAGGATGCTCCAAAATCCCATTGGGGTCTAGGATCTATAACATCCATCATATATAAATACTTTTATGTCCTTTGGTGCCTTGAAGAATTTCAAAAATTCCTTTCTTCTAAGAGTGCAACATTTTTGTTTGGCCTTTTGACATATTTTTGGATGTCATGAATTTTTAAGAATATTTTATCCAAAAATTCAAGTCTAGCATCAATTTTATCAGTAACAACCTTTAGAGTTGTTGTATATGTTAAAACACGAGACACAAATCTATTTTTTTTCAGAAATATTGTTTGTCTCTTCTCTCTGTTCCTTTTGTTCCTCTGTGATTTTTAAGACATCTATACATATATCGTCTATATTCATCCCTCTAAGTCGAGCTTGAAAATTTCTCTAGTTTAATATCTTGCACTCATCACTTACCATTTCATTAGGGGAGGAATATTTTCCATTCATATATTCTATTTTTGTACTAAGGTTTTTAGAGTATTTTTTGAAACTTGTAGTTGGTAAATTTATGGTAGGAAGAAATGATTCTTTTCTTGTGGGATGTTTCTTTGTGCTACCACTGCCTTCTCTGTGAAAATAAAGCATCATCAAGTCTGCACTTGGTGCTTTCAATGATATTCTTTCATGAATATTGTTTAATTTCTCATGGTAGGAAGGGAATTCTAAGTATCTTCTCGAATGACCTATTTATTTATTTTCTTCTTTCAACTTAGGTTGAGAAGATGAAGACTGTGTAGAGGTATGTGGAATTTCTTCAGAGGATTTATAATTCAGGAACTTTGAATGAGAGATATCTTTGAGATATTTGAATCATGATGTTTTTTTTTATATTTTGTTGTATCATATTTTGTTGAATCATCTGTTATTTGAACCCATCATATTTATTCTCCCATGAGGTAGGATAGGATATACATGTCTAGTCAAAAGTTATTGGCTAGGCGTTTTTAGAAGTTTCCTTTTCCACCACATTGTGCAAATGCGAGGTAGTTAGAACATTCTTTTGTGGAGGGGGCAAGATATCATTGCTGAAGCGAACAATCACCATGCATTTAGTTTGGATTATGTGGTAATGTGAATTCATATCAAACCCGCTGGTAAAATATAGGATTTAAGAAAATCATAAATATATGGATCATCTAAGGCTACAACATACTTGGGGTAGATAGTAGTGAATACAGGTCCATTAAACAAAGGAGCTTGGAATCCTCCAATAAGGGCATCACAAAACTTATTGTGACGAGTGTCAATGATACAACATAAATATGAAACAAGAAGATATGGCCTTACTATTGGGTTAAGACCGAACTTAATACATCCAAAGTGTGCATACAAATATCCTACTTTCTTAGCCCGATGAATCATGTTTTTATCTAACAGGTTGATATGGATCAGGTCTTCGTCAGTAGTAAATGGAATATCGACTGAATGAAATTTAATGAAAGAATGCAACATGTAATGCCATCATTTAAGTTTGTAAATTTTTTGTGGTTTGATAGGATGAAATTCCCAATGTTTAGAAGAAGTTGGTTATGAGATAGAAATAATACTGGTATATGGAGAAAAAAAAAGTGGTTAGATAAGATTCTCATCTATCTATGAGAGAAGTGAGATAATAATTCTCTGTATATATTTATGAGAGGTTTATGGAATCTAACGAGGATTCCATCTTTATGTTATATGAACCAGGTGGATATCGGTGGCCACCCACTTATTCCAACTGGCTCAAAACAGTCTTCTGGCAATTTACTATTTTTAGTAGTTTTTCGATTCCTAAACTTCTGGGGCCATTTTGAGGGCCTAAATGAAGTTTTTTCGGGATCGAGCACCTCAATGATGGCCTAAGGATTTAAGTGAGTCCCAAAAATAAATCTCATTGATGATGCATTTCCAACGATCTATCATGCACCCCAAACAAAGATCGTATTCCAAAGTTACGCCCCCGGGAAATTGATACACCAAACGACACAAAATGGGGTTCAAAAAACTGTTGGTTTTTCATATTACGGGGTTAGGGTTTTGGATTTTATTTATGTTAAAAATTAATTTGGAGCCTCATTGTAACAATCATCTTCTATTGAATGTGAGTATCCGTCACATCTCTTCTCAGAGATAAGCTTGCACCATTCTAGCGAGTCTTTCACTCTGTATTTCTACAATTTTGTACATTTAGTTCATTAATAGAAATTATGTATTACTGTATATCTATGCCTCTTGTTATATATCAGATATATCTCTTTCATATTATTGGATCTCTTTCAATATCTTTGTATATTTCTATGTTATATCTTCGCTCTGATTTCGTGCCGAAAATAATCTGAATTAGTGGTATCATATGAGTCTGCTCTTGATCATTTTTTAGTGCATGTCCCCGATGAGGTCCGAGTATAGAAAGTTGGGTATTGAACTTGTATCCCTTGAGGAAAATATCTCTTTTACACCCAAGAAACCCTCCATGGTGGAAGAAAATAAAAACAACGGAGCAAAAGATTCTATTAATCTGTTTCTTGAGCAAGCTCTCATGCGATAGAGGTACGAAATGATGGAGATTTTTTCCCACATCCTTCAACGCATGCCAATAAMAATGGGTGTGTCTTCATCAAGAGGCCAATTTATAAGCACCTCTCCTTTCAAGGTACAAATMAATTTTGATGTTCCTGTATTTGAAGGTCAGATAGATGCATATGCCCTAGAAAAATGGTTAAATCTATTAGAAGGTTAATTCTTTGTTCACAATTTTTTCGATAGGGAAAATATCACCTTCACACTCCTTAAGGATCTCCCCCATGTCAAACATTGGTGGGAAACTTACTAGGAGCTAAGTTACACAGAGGAGTCTAGAATATATGGGGCCAATCCCACTTGGGATTTTTTTGTGGATGCGGTCAAGGAACAATATTACCCTACTAGAAACTATGACGACCAGTACATGAGATGGACCACATTGTGGCAAGAGAGGGGCCAAGCAGTGTTGGAGTTAACCAATATATTCCATACCTTGTGCACCAATATAGGTATCAAAGACTCTGAGGGACATTTGGTTCTGAAATATCGTGGGGCTCTACACAAGTACATCCAAACTAAAATGGAGTTTCTGGACATCTCATCGTTGGGAGTTTCCTATCAATATGTTGTCAAAATCGAGCATAAATTTAGGCACCAGAACGAATGGGAGTTCAGGTCTGAAAATCCGTAACAAAAAAAGTATGATAAAGACGACCCTAAAAAATAGCCTCTCGAAAACCAGTCTAAGCCACAGGAAAAGAAGGGTTACGGAAAGATAAAGAAGGACACTGGAAAGTGTTGCAATTTTCACAAAATGCCCTTGCATAACACCGATGAATGTCGCTCAAAACAGTCATTGGTGGCCGATATCACAAAAAAATATATGAACCAATATTTAGAATTTGATTTAGAAAATAATGGGAGAAGACAAATCATCGACGCAGACCTCACTGCTACTGTCACGATTGCAACAATTTAACTAGAAGAACCAACAAATCCTGAAGAGAGGGAGTGCCTCTTACATTCACAGATGTGGGTGAAGGGGACCCTGTTGCATTTCATTGTATATAGCGGAATATTGAAGAACCTCATTTTAGCAGAGGTTTTCAAACAATTGGGATTATCGACAACACCACACCCGTAAGCATACAACATCGAGTGGCTTCGCTAGGGATGAGATCTTTGTGTCAGCCAACAATGCCAATTTTCATACGACATCCAGTCCTTCAAGGATGAGGCATTATGTGATGTTTCCCCATTGTATGTCTATGATGTTATTTTGGGCCAGCCATATATGTGGAATGACCATGCTATTTATGAGTCTCGACTCCGTAGTGTTATTATTACACCTGGGGGTCATCTCTATAGGATACTAGAGGTAGTTTTGAATATTATCCCACCTAAACAGTGCCACAAGGTAGTATATCATACTACAAAATTCAGTGATCCAAGTGGATATCGGTGGCCACCCACCTTTTCCAACTGGCTTAAAATAGTTTTTTGGCAATTTTGGCAATTTACTATTTTTAGCAGTTTTAACTTCCGGGGCCATTTTGAGGGCCTAAATGAAGGTTTTTTGGGATCACGATTCTCATTGTTATCCAAAGGAATTATTGAGCCACCAAAATGAATCTCCTCAATGATACATTTCCAAYGGGCTATCATAYGYCTAAAACAGAGGTCRTATGCAAAAGTTACGACCCCGGGAAGTTGATGTACTAACTTACCCAAACCGGGCCCACATGACTTTCGGCACTTCATCTCCTAAGGTTAGGTTTTTGGATGTGTAGGGTTTTTGGCATTCTTGTTTATTGTAAAAAGKCCTTCAGAGACTCATTGTAATCATCTTCTTGTGAATGCGAGTAGCCGTCACATCTCTTCTTAGAGATACGCTGCCACCATTCTAGCGAGTCTTTCACTCTGTATTTTTACAGTCTCTATACATTTCTTTCATTAATAAAAATTGTGTATTACTGTATATCTGTGTTTATGGATGCATTTCTGATAAATTTATGTTACATTATTGAATATCCATGATATCTTTGTGCATTTATTTATTATATCTCCGCTCTCATTTCGTGCCGAAAATAATTTGGATCATTCATCTTCTTCACAGTTTGTTCAAAAGGTGAACAAAAGAACATCACAACCATTGCAACCTCATTCCAAGCACCTTCTGTCCAATAGAAGAAGGTCGAAAATATTAAATCAAAGTGTGAGGATTCCTTCTACACATGGTCATCTCATGTAGTGAGACCAGTTAAAAAGGTCCAACCATTCCAGCCACAGGTTCGTGATAGCCTTCAACAAGCTAAGCAACACAACTTCTCTAGCAAGGAAAGCAGCTCATAAAGATGCAGATTCAGCAAACACTTTTCCCTCTCCCCCAAGCACTCAACACAATGGATATCGTTGCTTCCTAAGGAGGTAGGATTTTTCCATGTGGATTTCGGTGAACACCCACATATTCCAACTGACTCAAAATAGTCTTCTGGCAATTTACTATTTTTAGTGGTTTTTCAGTTCCTAAACTTCTGAGGTTATTTTGAGGGTCCAAATGAAGTTTTTTGGGATCAAGCCCCTCAATTATAAAAAAAGGATTTGATTGAGCCCCCAAAATGAATAGCCTCTATGATACCTTTCCAACGAGAGATCGTGTGCCCCAAATAGAGATCACATGCCAAAGTTATGCCCCCGGGAAATTGATACACCAAACTACCCAAAATAGGGTCCACAAAACTGTTGGATTTTCATTTTCCAGGGTTAGGGTTTTGGATTTTATTTATGTGAGTAGTCATCACATCTCTTATCAGAGATAAGCTGCCACAATTCTAGCGAGTCTTTCACTCTATATTTCTATAGTTTTGTACATTTCACTCATTAATAGAAATTGTGTATTATTGTATATATGTTTCTCTTGTTATATATCCAATATGTATTTGTCATATTGCTGGCTCTCTTGCAATAGCTCTGTATATTTCTGTGTTATATCTCCGCTCTCATTTCATGTCGAAAATAATTTGGATCAGTGGTATCAAAGCAGGCTGCTCTTGATCGTTTTTTAGTGCATGTCCCCGACGAGGTCTGAGTATAGCAAGTTGAGTCTCGAGCTTGTCTCCCTTGAGGAAAATCACTTTCACACACCCAAGAAACCCTACATGGTGGAAGAAAATAAAAATGACAGAGGAGAATATTCTATTAATATGTTGCTTGAGCAAGCTCTCACGCAAGAGAGGGACATAATGATGGAGAATTTTTCCCACATCCTTCAACACCTACCGATAACAACGGGTGCATCTTCATCAAGAGGCCACTTTGGAATCACCTCTCCTTTCAAGGTAGAAGTCAATTTTGATATTCCCGTATTTAAAGGTCAGATGGATGTGGATGCCCTAGAAAAATGGTTAAATGTGTTAGAAGGTTATTTCTTTATTCACAATTTTTTTGACAAGGAAAAGATCAACTTTGCACTCCTTAAGCATCTCCCCCATGTAAAACATTGGTGGGAAACTTAATGGGATCAAACTTCCATAGAGGAGTCTGGAATATATGGCGTGGATCCCACTTGGGATTTTTTTGTGGATGCGGTCAAGGAACAATATTACTCTATTTGAAACTATGATGACCAGTACATGAGATGGACCACACTGCGGAAAGAGAGGGGCCAATTAGTGTTGGAGTTCACCAATACTTTCCATACCTTGTGCACCAAGTTTGGTATAAAGGACTTTGAGAAACATTTGGTTCTGAAATACTGTGGGGATCTACACAGGTACATGCAAATTGAAATGGAGTTTCTAAACATCTCATCACTGGGAGCTGCCTATCGATATGTTGTCAAAATCGAGCAGAAATTTAGGCACTAGAAAAAATGGGAGTTTAGGTTTGCAAATTCACAAAAACCAAAGTATGATAAAGACGATCCTAACAAACAACCTCCCAAAAAATAGTCTATGCCAAAAAAAAAGAAGGGTCATGGAAAGACGAAGAAGGACACTGGAAAGTGGTGCAATTTCCAAAAAATACCTTGGCACAACACTGATGCATGTCTCTCAAAACATTCATTGGTCATCGAGATCAAATAAAAAAATATGAACCCAGATTCAAAATCTGATTCATAAAATTATGGGAGAAGACAAACCATCGATGCAGACCTCACTTCTACTGTTGCGACCGCAACAATTCAACCAGAAGAACCTGCAGATCCTAAAGAGGGGGAGTGCATATTCCATTCATAGATGTGGGTGAAGGGGACCTCGTTTCATTTCATTGTTGATAGAGAAATACAGAAGAACCTCATCTCAGGAGAGGTCATCAAACAATTGGGATCGTCGACAACATCGCACCCACAACCATACAACATTGGGTGGCTTCTCTAGGGACGATATCTTCGTGTTAGTCAGCAATGTTGATTGTCATATTGCATCTATCCCTTCAAAGATGAGGTATTATGTGATGTTTCCTCATTAGATGTCTCTGATGTTATTTTGGGCCATCTATATACGTGAAAGTGCCATACTATTTATGAGTCTCGACCCCGTAGTGTCATTATTAATCTGGGGGGTCATCTCTAGAGGATACCAGAGGTAGTTCTAAATATTATCACACCTGAACAATGCCACAAGTTAGTATCTCATACTACAAAATTTATCTTCTTCACAGTATGTGCAAATGGTGAACAAAAGAACATTGCAACCACTGCATCCTGAGACCAAGCACCTTATGTCTAGTAGAAGCAGGTCAAGAAGATTAAATAAAATCACAAGGATTCCTTCTACACCTGGCCATATCATGTATCTAAACTGGTTAAAAAGGTCCAACCCTTCTAGCCATGGGTTCATGACAACCTTCAACAAGCTAAGCAACGCAATTGTTCCAGCAAGGCAGGCAGCTCATCAAGATGCATATTCAATTTTTTTTCTTAAATATCCCCTGGGCACTCAACACAATGGAGACCATTGATTCCTAAGGAGGGAGGATTAATCCAGATGGATATCAGTGGCCACCCACCTATTCCAACTGAATCAAAACAGTCTTATGTCAATTTACTATTTTTAGTAGCTTTTTAGTTCCTAAACTTCTGTGGCAATTTAATATTCTTACCAATTGTGCCAAGGATCACAACCTTCCTTTAAAAGAGATTCCAGACTTTAACTCAACAACTTAATAGACTCCAAACTTCATACTGAACAATATTTTATAGACTCTTATCACATGAATGTTTTTTATCACCTAAGATCATCCTTTTATGTGAAGGGAGAGCATACACATTTCCTGGATATGCACTCTGACTTTCATAATGAGATCAATTTCTATTAATCTCAGATCGCATACAAGCGCAGAGGGAGAGAATATTCTATCTCTCGAGACTCTACAATTCGATGCTCAAAATGAAGACCAAGGCTTCATTATATAGATTCATGAACTGGTTACCGATAAAAGTAAACCCACAAGAGTGGGTCAAAAGTGATTTTTAATTCTTTATTATTCTTTCTTTATTTATTTTAAATTTATTTGTTTTTGTTTTTAAATTGATTTGTTTTCAAAGGTTTGATTTTTATTTTTATTTTTAAATTTTGTTTTATTTTTTATTTTGATATTTTATTTTTATTTTGTTTTGTTTTAGTTTTTTTTCCTTTTTCTTTATCTAAAAAAATTAGTTTTATTTTTTTTTAAGATTTCTAAAGGTTTGTTTTCAATCATTTAAAAAAAATTATGTTGTTTTTTATATTTTTTCAAATTTATGGTTTTTTAAAGTTTTATGGTTTTTTTTTTTTTTAAGTGTGTTGTGCAATTTTTTTAAAAATGGAGTTATTTTTTCTAAAAAAAACTTGTTTATGGATTTTTTTCTTTTTCATTTTTTAATATTAATTAATTAAAAATAAAATTAATTAATAAACAATTTTTCAAGTTTTTGATTTTGTGTATATCTTATTTTTTTTATTTGAGATGGTACATGTTATCAAGGTCACGGTTTAGATTAAGTCTTAATTTTAACTCCATAAATAAAATTGGTGCTACTAGAAGCATTGCTTTTTTATTCGATGGTCAATTTTCCACAATGGTATTCATTGCCAAGGCCATGNATTTGAGATGGTACATGTTATCAAGGTCACGGTTTAGATTAAGTCTTAATTTTAACTCCATAAATAAAATTGGTGCTACTAGAAGCATTGCTTTTTTATTCGATGGTCAATTTTCCACAATGGTATTCATTGCCAAGGCCATGATTTCAAATAATTAACAAATTTAACCACCCCGCCAAAAAATGGTGTTATCTATAGCGCCACTTTTTGAAATGAGGATACAAATAGCCACTAAATATGTAAAAAAACGAGAACTCTATAGGGTTCTCGTCAAGTTGGTAATTTGGTTTAATTAATCTATAGAAAATATTGGGAGGAGCATATACAACATGTTGACACGGTTTTAAAAAATATTGGAGGAGAAAAAGATATATGCAAAGCCTTCCAAGTGTTCCTTTGTTGTTTTGGAAGTGGAATATTTGGGTCATTTTGTATCTCATGAGGGCGTCAAAGTGGACCCTAAAAAAATTAAATATATTGTGTAATGGGATATTCCCAAAATATTAAAGAATCTTACAAGATTCTTATGATCGTTGTGCTAATTACCACAATATTTCAAGGACTATGGTCAATAATAGTACCTCTAACAAAATTATTGAAAAATGATGCATTTTCTCAGACTTGAGAGGAAACCTAAACTTTTGAAAAATTTAAGGAGGTTATATGTAGGAATCTTATCCTAGCAAGACCCAATTTCACAAAAACCTTTAATATGAAATGTGATGCCTTGGTATAGGGCATTGGTTTAGTTTTAATGCAAAATGGAAGACCATTCGCATTTGAAAGATTCCAACTCAAAGGAAGGGACTTACTTAAACCCATTTATTATAAATACGTGTTGTTCATATCATATGCATTTAAGCAATGGAGGCCTTACCTAATAGGAATTCACTTCAAGGTAAAAAAGGTCATGATAGTCTAAAATACTTCTTGGAACAAAGACTATCTCCAAAAGAGAAACAAAAATAGGTCACCAATATGCTAGGTTATGACTTTGAAATTATCTACAAAAAGGGAAATTAAAATGTGGTGGTGGATGAACTTTCAAGGAAAGAATAAAATACAGAGGCCTTAATTTGTTCTATCTCCATTCTACATGTTTATTAGGTGGAAGAGGTGAGGATATAATGGAGAAATATTAGAAGATATCGAATCGTATTCAACAACTACAATAGGACCCTAGTGCATCAGGTAAATTTGTGTAGAAGAATGATTCACTTTGGTATAAGGATCACCTATACTTATGTAAGAATTCCCAAATCAAACATAAGTTCCTTTTGTAACTACACACCTATCCTATAGGGGGACAGTTGGGATTTTTGAAAACTTACCATAGGATCAAAAATAATTTTTTTGGGGAAGGTCCTAAAATTGATCTTCAAAGGTTTGTGGCAGAATGCTTGGTTTTCCAATAGAACAATGGAGATATAATCAATACCCCACATCTTCTAGAATAATTATCCATACCAATTCAACATTGGGAAGAGGTCTTGATGAACTTTATTACAGGTCTACCGAAGTCTAAGGGAAATAATTCCATTATGGTGGTGGTGGATCGACTCACAAAGTACACCCAATTTTTCTCTCTTTCTCATCCTTTTAAAATAAGCAAAATAGTTGCAACATTCATTGAAATAGTTCAAAAGTTGCATGGAAACCCCAAGATTATTGTAAGTGTGATGCATGAGCAATCCAATCAAAAAATGTCATTTGGAGGAGGCCTAAGGGGTCTTTCAATTTTACTAAAGGGAGTGGGTTCCCTTAATTTAAATTCTTTGTTTTTCTAAGATTGTAATTAAGTTCTATAAGTTGAGTTGGGATTGATTATTATGTAGATCTCGATGAGTCATAGAGATCTAGAAATTTCATTAAGGATAAGTGAGTGATTTTAGAGATCTTCCTCAAGATATTGTGGATCTAAGGGATCTTAGGAGATTTTTAAGGAGAATTGATAGGATCTGAACTAAATCTAGTTTCAGAATCCTTTGTTATGAGGATTGTAAACCTTGAAGGCATAGGGATGAGATAGAGAGGGAGGATTGGAATTTAGCTAAAGAATGAAAGAAAGGAGGACATTGTAAGTTCTCAAAGGAGGGAGATTGTGAGCATAGTACAGAAGCTAGGAAATAGCAAGGGAATGCTCATAAGGTTCTAGAGGAGAGAGAACCAAGTGATACTAGGATATCAAGCACAAGATGAAATCTTGATAGAGTATTGAGTAGCAGCAATTGAAAATGACTACAAGAGAGAGGATTAGTCAACTCACAAGTGAACATGGAGAAGTTCACAAAATGAAATATAAAATTAACTAAAGATAGTCAAAGAAGAAATTTAGAAGGAAGCCACATCAAGAGGAAAGAGGATGCCAAGGAAATTGGAAAAGAGAATTGGATGAGTGATGAATACTTTAACAAATAAATGGTTGATTTAAAGGTACAACGCATTAAATTAAAACAACTGCTACAAGAGAGAATCAAAGAACATCTGAAACATGGAGTGAATGTGAAGAAAATATTAAAATGGCCTATTAGGAGGGTATGTTCCAATAAGTTGATTCAAAAGATGAATGTATGGATGAAGAAAGAGAAGAAACTCAACATAACTAAGTATGGAGGAGAATTTCACCTATGTGAACCTGAACGAGGATTAATCCTAGGAGAGGATGATGATGAGAGTAATGGGCTGATGGAGTGATTGGATCAAAACCAGGGAAGGATGTAAATGGCATCAAGTGAAGAAGGAGAATGTAATGCATTTTAAACTAATTGTTTGTGTGAGTGTATATTTGCAAGTACCATAGATAATGAAGCTAAACCAATGCAAAGAATTGAAGAAGGAGCAGTAGTTCAAGAAAGGCATAGCTATGCTTATGGAGAGTAGCTAGAAGTAGCATATTCTGAAGATAAACAATTTCAAAGAACTATCAAAAAAGAAGAAAGTTTAGCAATGGTTCATGGAGACAACATTGAAGAAGGTCATGAAGGGATTCAGGGTGAAACTCCACAAGTTTGTGAAAAGAGGAGTAAAATTGGAGGTATCATTAGTTGGTGTATATTTTCTTGTTGAATGTTTATTTGATTATTTTTGAAGGAATTGTGTCCATAATTGAGGATAATTGGAAATGGACAAAGGAAAAGACAATGTATGTCTTGTATATTTGTAAATTTAAACAACATGAGGGAAGAGCTGACAGGGAGAATCCAGCTCAAGGCATTTCAGCTAGTCCAAACGAAGCTATGAAGAATCAAGGACTAGAAAGCAACCAAGAATCTGAAAAGGAAGATATATTATTGTCTCATACATCCAAAAAAATAAATAGGTTGACCTGTGAAGATAGTCATGAATAAGGTTATGCAAAATTACATCAAGGAAGAATAGACCAAGGCATTGTCTTGGAAAGAAATGAGAAGACTTATACAAAGAAAATCATTGTTCTATGGAACAATAATGAGGTTGTCAAACATATCCAGAAACTTGTAGAAGATGAGAAAAAGGTTCAGAAAGAAGTCGATATGTATGATGGGACATAAAACTACACATTTTCCAAAGATCATCTGAGATAAGGAAAAAATGCATCAGTACTTGAGAATGAACTCAAGGAATATCCTGAAGAAATTGTTTTCTGTAATATGTTTGTTGAATGTGCAAGTGTAAGTAGAAATGAATATGTTGAGGATGGAAGCAGTCATCCTTCCATAAAACGACAAAAAGGATGAAAAAGGAAATCATATGCCTTGGATATTTGTGAAATAAAGTGGGAGATAACTCTTACAACTCTCACCCAGTACCTTATTGAGACATTGATAGTTGAATGGAAGATAGTGCTCCAAGTTGACAATGTAATTTGTGGTTTGATGAAAGAGGAAATGCTTTGCAGACTGATAGAGATCAAAGGAGCAGACTGAATATAGAAGAGATGTAAGAGGAAAAAGTCACAGGTAGCCTGAGGAAATATGAAAAAAGTGAAGACATGAGAAAAACCATTTGGATTGAAGATAATTTAGTTTATAGATTTTTGAGATGGTTGATGAAAAGTTGCATTAGTGCAGGCATGGAAATGGATAGTGGGGATGAAAATGATCACTGGTACATGATCATGGAAAACTTGAAATTTTTATTGTTTTGTATTTTTATTAAAATCAAAGAACAAAGATTGATTAATAACTGGTATATAGAATGGTGTTCTCAAAAGGATAAAATTTGGAATGAAGAAGGAAGCGTGCTTAAAACTCTTATACAAAGTATTGTTGAAGTAAAGGAGGACTGTCAAAAATGTGAATTTGCAAAGTGTAAACATATTTTGTTGATAAGACAAAGAGGAAGTCAAGACCAAAGAATTACTTGGGATACTGGAAAGATTGAAAATTAATTTGAGTATAGTATGAAAGCAAAGATCAATTGGCAAAGTTCAGAAATTCAAGGGAAAATTTTTACAGTTGAAAATGAACATACACAAGATTGGTTTTATGTTTTCATACCAAGCAAGCAGTCAATTGGATTTGAAGATGAAGAAATTCAATTTGAGACATTGAATGTGTGGAAAATGGGAGAAGAAGAGGAGTTATACATTATAACTTCAACTAATGAGTTGTAGATTGATACACCACATAATCATAAAGGAACATGTTGGAGGAAACATATGATGTTAATGGTGGAAGCACAAAACAAAGCAATTAATGAAGATTTCAAGGAGAAAAATTTGGTTGATCTTTCTTATAAAATGAATATTCAGATTGGAGGTATGAATTTCTTAGTACATGTGTTCCTACTTAAGGAAAAATGTCTTCAGAAGATTGAAAATAGAAAATGGGATAGAGGTGAACAATTGACATCCATTATACAAAAGTTTTGTAAACTTTTGCAGAAGTCGGAGTACAACCATAATGTATGCAAGTCAAGGAAAAGACTAAGCATTGGATTTGATGAATTCTAGAAGAAAATGATGAATACTTCCAAGTGTATGAAAAGGAACAATAAAAGCAGTGGACAAAAGGTTAATGATGAAAGATGGAGCAATAAGGCTACACAAAAACAAAGTCATAGTTTGGATCCAAGAGGGTTGAAGACAACAACCGAACAACAACAAGATGGCAAGGCAAGTGGCAAGAAAAAACATAAGATATGAAATCCAATATGACTTCAACAACAAAAGACTCATGATCAATAGATCATGAAGCATTTTTGTTCATTGGGAGTCTGATGTACGAGAAATCTCATCAGAAAATGTCATTTGGAGGAGGCCTAAGGGGAATTTCAATTTTGTTAAAGGGAGTGGGTTCCCTTCATTTAAATTCTTTGTTTTTCTAAGATTGTAATTAAGTTCTAGAAGTTGAGTTGATATTGATTATTATGTAGATATCAATGAGTCATAGAGATCTAGAAATTTCATTAAGGATATGTGAGTGATTTTAGATATCTTCCTCAATATATTGTGGATCTAAGGGATCTTGGGAGTTTGTTGAGGAGAATTAATAGGATCTGAACTAAATCTAGTTTCAAAATCCTTTGTTATGATGATTGTAATCCTTGAAGGCATAGGGATGAGACAGAGAGGGATGATTGGAGTGAATAGAGATAGGAGTGTGTGTAAAGGCTAGTTAAGGCATGAAGATTAAGAAAAGGCCATTAAATGTAAATCAGGATAGAGAAGGATAAGCAATCTTATGTAATTTCTTTGTATCATTAATAGAATTATACTCTGTTGAGTATTGTGTGGACCTTTTGTCCTAACACTTTGTTTACTGTGAGAATGATTAAATCTTTGAATTTATGTGAAATTGAGTGTGTAACAGGTATACAAAGGACCAAAAGCTCAGGAGAAATAGTGCTAAGGATCGCACATAAGACAAATTTCTGTAAACAAAGCAATCCTTAGGAAATGATTCAAAATCATGGCCAATCCATCGGATTCAAAAGCATCACGATCGTAAAGTGGAAAAAGACTGGAGATTGGGGAGATTAAATTGGGGTCATTCGATCCAAACACCCTTTAACCGTAGACCATCAGATATGGAGTGGAAGTGTTTGGATCGTCGGATTCTATTGCATACGAGCTTGAATTCTGATCTTTATATTCAAAATAGAGGAGGAGCCAGAATCATCAAATCATGCTCCCATAGGCGTAGACAATATATCTAGGTTGATATATGATCGTTGATCATATTTAGATCAACGATCTTCATTTGTCATTGACCGAGTGGATGAATTGAATCCAACACCATTGATCGGGATCAAGAAAATATCCAAGAGTGGATATCCAAAGTTCAATTCAAAATGGAAAGAGTGTTAATTTTCTGGGGGTTTTGTGCTTTAGATCTAGACCGTCGATTGCTTTTGTGCTGTGTCAATCTTGGATTTACGCATGCCATAGTGAAGTATTAACGAGCCACCTTTTTTGGATCATGCGGACCATTGATGTTGTCGATATTATGGTAATTGTGGAAGGTATTAACCTCCATGTGTAACCTTTGGCTAGAATAGAATATTATGGAAGCAAGAGAAACCCTAAAAAGATGTGTAAAAACCCTAGAAGACAAGTCGGCTCAGTAAAATAATTAATATTAAAGTATTCTAGAAGGACAAGTTGGCCCATATAGGTGACAAAAACCACTATAAATAGGAGGCACTTGATCTCATTTGTACTCACTCACCTCACTCACTCTCTCAACTATAGAGCAAGTTGGAGCTGCAGCTGCAAGAATGGAAGGTGGATGTTCTTGGGTGATTCTTGGTCTCTCTCTCTAGTGCTATCCATCCTAAGATATACACCCTACCTTCTAGTATCTCTTGGTGGTACTCTTGGTGACATTCTTGGTGGTATTCTTGGTAAGTGAAACTGCAACTGCTCCATTTGAGTATTGTTCTTGTTTTGTGTTTTTGGGACTTTCTGTCTGGTGCGCTATCTTTACAGAAAGATGTGCTCTCTTTGTTATCTGTTGGTTCTAGTGTTTCTTTCAGAATCATTCTATCTAGCAAAGGTTATGGTGCTTGGGGGTGGCCATGTGTTATGCTTGGTTGAAAATATTATGATATTATCTATGGTAAAATGAGTACATTAAATATTTTAACAGGTTATGGTCCCACACTACCTTCAGAATAGTCTAATCACTAGAAGGTAGAGTCAGAGTTCTTTGTCAACCTCGTTGTAGGACCAGTTGTAGTTGCAACTAGGGTTTTTAATGTTGTAGCTGAAGAAAACCCTAATATAATTCTTTGGGCACCTTAAGTGAATCGTTGGACCTAATGTCTAGATATTCTAATGCGCCCTAGCCTAGCGCACCCTCTGGTGACCTTAACCAACAAAAATGTCAAGTATGAGTTCTTGGTCAAATTCAATGTCAAAGGTTGACTTTTGGTCAAAATTTGATTTTGTGGTCAAAGTTGAAATTTCAGGATTTCTAGCTTGTTCTAATCATTGAACCTTTTTTATTCAATTTCTAACCTTTTCTTGTCAAGATGGTGTCTAGTTTCAGATTAGAAGACAAGTTGAACGATGCTACAAATTTCAAAGGTATGCACTTCTATAAGATTTTAAAGTTATATCATCCATCAAAGCATGAGTGTGTTTGCAAGAGATGTACAAGATACCTTGTCCAAGAAGTGATCTTGGATTCAGTACATTCATAGGAACAAGTGCACCCTGCCTAACAATTGAGGCTCCAAGTTCCAGGTTTGATTGATCAAATTGTTAAGTTTCAATTTTCACATATCAGGTTTGATAGTTGCCATAGTACAAGTAAACACTATAGTTGTGACAACAATCTTTGAAAGGTTCTATTACTACTAGGTATACTTGGTTTCATGTAATTACTATTGATATAGATTCTTATTGCACTTGTTTGATGACCTAACATCTCCTCTAAGAGATATTTCTTGTTCCCGGGAAGGTCACCTTGGTAATTCTATGATCCTTGTTACAATAGATATGTTATTATGAAAATGTTATTGGAAATACGTTTGCTATTGTTGTTCTTGTTCCGGACAAGTGACATGTGATAGCTATGAGAAGCAGCTATAGTGACAGTTGAAAACATGGAACAAATGAATCCATCAAGTGGTGAGGCAGGTGATCTCACAAAGTACCAATTCTAATGGAAGCATGTAAAGAAAAAAGAGTTTTGGATATCGTTCATTTATATGTGTGTGTACCAATGTCAACCTCCTCACTAAGCGAAAGATAAAGATCTTGAGGTTCGATAATGAAGGAAAGTACACCTCCAAGGAGCTCTTTGCCTTTTGTAAAGAAGACAAGATTAGGAGGGAGCTAATTGTCCCACACAATCCTCAACAAAATGGTGTGGCAGAAAGAAAGAAATGTTCCATTGAACAATCTTTTAAGGCAATGACGAATGACCAGAATCTATCTATGTTTCTATGGGGAGAAGTAGCTATGATAGTTGTGTATGTTCATAATAAGAAGTCCTCATCGTATATTGAAGAACGTGACTCTAGAAGAATCTTTCTCCAAAAAGAATCCAAGTGTTGAACGCTTGAGGATCTTTGGCTTTCTTGTCTATATTCATGTTCCAAAGGACAAAAGAAAGAAGTTGAAACCTTCAGGAAAGAAGGGAATATTCATTGGATATAGTGAGTCATCAAAATCTTACAGAATCTATGTCCTAGGTCAATAGAAGGTTGAAATCAACAAGGACATGAATTTTGATGAGAATATTGACTTAAGTAAATCTATATAAAATTCCATGGATTCCAATGATGAAGAAGAACATGAAGGTCCCAAGGAAGAAAATACATGTTCTCTAGAACATCCCAATGAAGAACCTGTAAAACCAGTTATTGTACCTGATACCAGAAAGAAGCAAAAAGACATAAATCTCCTAATGGAACCTTCAGGGAGAGCAATAGGTCCAAAAGATTATTTATTCATGTGTCACTCATGACAAGTCTTGTCAATGCAGAACCTTCCACTTTTGAAGAAGAAGTCAAGAAGAAGGAATGTAAGGAAGCTACGGTGGAAGAATATCAATCCATCATGATGTATGGGAAATTGTGCCTAGACCTGAAGGAAATTTTGTAAAGTATCGATAAATACAAGGCAAGATTCATGGATAGAAGTTTCTCACAACATGAGGGAGAAGACTATGATGATATGTTTGATCCAGTTGCTAGATACACCTTTATTAGATCAATCATATCTCTTGCAACATATATGGGTTGGAGTTTACATCAGATGGATGTAAAGACCGCTTTTCCTAATGGAGTAATTGAGGAAGAAGTATAGATAGAGAAACCTCAAGGTTTTGAGGTACACCTGAGAGAAACCCATGTATGCAGATTAAACAAGGCCTTGTATGGAATCAAGCAAGCTCTAAGAGCTTGGTATGCATGAATTGACAGTTACTTGACGAGACTTGGATCTTCCAAGAGCTATGTTGATCCAAACCTTATTACAAGGTTATGAATGATGCACATGTGATCCTACTACTATATGTTGATTACTTGTTTCTAACAGGTGCAAAGCCTCTCATTATTTAGTGTAAGAGGGATATATCCTCTAAATTCAATATGAAGGATATTTGTCTCATGCATTATTATTTGGGACTATAAGTATGGAAGAAGCGTGGTGAAATCTTCCTAGGGAAAGGAAAGTATGTTGTAAATATCCTTTAGAAGCTTGGGATGATGGATTGCAAATCCATGGAAACTCCCATGCTAACAGATTTGAGGAAGTTGAGAGACTATAATTATGATCTAGTAGATTCATCCCTGTACTGACAATTGATTGGATCATTGATGTATTTCGTTAATACTTAGCCGACCATTTTTCTTTGTTGTGAATACATTTTGAACAATTTGGGCTCTACTATGATATCATGGGCTAGCAAAAAACAAAATTTTGTTGCACTCAACACTACAGATGCAGAGTATATTGCATCTTGTGATGCTTTTACAAAAGAAATATGGTTTTGTAAGCTGGCTTCTAGACTATTGGATCAGGTGTTAGATTCGACTGTGATATATTGTGATAATTATAGATGTGTGAAGATTTTAGAGAACCCTGTGTTCCATGACATATCGAAGCACATTGATATCAAGTACTATTTTATTATTGATAAATTCCAGAAGGGGGAAGTGATTCTCCAGTTCATCTCCACTAATCAGCAGCCAACTGATATTTTGACAAAGCCTCTATCCAAGATAAAGTTTCATACTTGAGGGACAAGTTGGGACTTGTGGAGATACCTCCCTTAGTTGAAAGGGAGGAGATGACTTCCTCGGTTGGGAGGAAGTGTTGATATATGGCATCATGGATAGGCAGTGTGTTGGTGGACAGATATTCTCCAGGAGGAGAATGGTCCAGGCAGAACATATTGCTGGTGAAAAGACATTCTCCATATGGAGAATGGTCCAGGATTGACAGATTGCTAGTGGAAAAACATTCTTCCTGAGGAGAATGGTTCAGGTTGACAGATTGTTGATATGCCATGGAAAACTATTATTTTGGGTCATTGCTCAGACATGTAGAATGTTCCAAGACAACTATTCTCTCGGGGATTTTCCCGAACAGATAGAATGGTCCATCTCCTTGAGCTCACAATAGTGACCAGAGTGGGGATATTGGTACATGACACACATTTTCCCTGAGTTCACAATAGTGGCCAAATGGGGGGAAATGGTCCAAGACAATCATTCTTCTAGGAATTATGTCCAGATTAGAAGAATGTTCCTTGTATCCCATGGCGTGGATTTCAACATATGGAAGGAAAATCATTCTTTCGGAATGTATGTCCATATTAGAAGAATTTTCCTTATAGCCCATGGCGTGGATTTTAGCATCTAGGAGGACAATTATTCTTCTAGGATGTATGTCCAGATTAGAATAATGGTCCTTGTAGCCCATTGCGGGGCTTTCAACATTTGTTGGGACATTAATTCTTCCTTTGTCATGGGCAGTGACCAGGATAGGAAGAATGGTCCCTATATCACTTTGTTGAGTGAGGGACTTATGTGAGACACTTTATTGAG
This sequence comes from Picea sitchensis, assembly GCA_010110895.2. Taxonomy (NCBI): domain Eukaryota; kingdom Viridiplantae; phylum Streptophyta; class Pinopsida; order Pinales; family Pinaceae; genus Picea; species Picea sitchensis. The sequence goes on along the minus strand of SNQJ01S0044652.1, from coordinate 4,045 downwards.
TGCGTTGAGTCTAGCACATGAATTATTCAACATCATTCCCGATTACTCAGATGTAGTATGGCCTCGAGAGATGATGCAAACGATGATATGATTTGATGCCAGAATATTTTCATATTGCATGGTGATATCTTGTGTAGCTATTAATTGACTACAATGGAGATTGTGTGCCTTTGGAAAATAGCTATGTACTACTGTGGTGGATGTGTTCCACTGGTAGTGAATGTGTGTCACTAGATAGTAGTTGTGCACTACTAGGAGTGGTTGTTGTAAGGCTTGATAAATACAAAGTCTCATAAAATAAATATAAATACATAAATTATTTCTAACCTACTTCTTTAATTATTGTTTCGGCATAATAATTGACAGTTTAGTAGCATACTAACAACATACTAACAAAATTATAATGATCAACAACAATATAATGATAACAACAATAAGAAAATGCATAAGGTATTTACCTCAACCCGATGCTCAACCAGAAGCTGATGATGTTGTTGATTATGATGAACTCGAAGTTGATGATGTTGAACCTGCCCAAACTAAGCATTAACCTCCCATCCAACTAGGAATAGCCTCTCCGGCTCCCTAGCTCCAAGAATCCTTATGGTTTCCTAGCCCCCGAGCACAAAATTCTCAGCAACATCTGTGCCCCTGTGAGAGTCCTCAAGAAAAATTGTTCCAACAAAAATGTTGTTTCCTTCCCTCCTCCTTCTTCCTCTCCAAATTTTCTTACCTTCCCATAAGCCAAAATATCACAAAACCAAAGATCCCCCTCCCCGAGTTCTCCTCTCTCCCTTATCTTCCTCCCTTGAATCCATTTCTCCAACCGCCTTATCCCCCATTAATTCCTCGACCACCTTATCTCTCTCATTAATTACTTCATCTACCAATGTTAATAATATTATAATAAAGTCTCCATAATGTCATTTTAATAATTAATTAAATTAATATTAATTACTCATGATAATTACGTAGTTAATTAGGGTTGTTACATACACCCACCCTTCAATAAATTTCATCTCGAACTTAGAGTAATTTACAATAGAAGGGTAATGACACATGATTCATACACCCACATCAAATAAACAACATTATCAGTAAGCAAAAAAAAAAAAAAAACTTATACATACTAGTGTACATGTGCAAGAAATGCATGTGTAGCTAGCACATACAAGCTCACGCATGTACTAATGACAATAATTATCACACCTATAGTAATTCTTGTATGCGTCCAATCCAATCAACAAGACCATTCATTTCATAAAATATAGTAAACCAATTAAAATGTTCGCAAAATCCCTCAATTACAATAATTTAGCACAACAATGTTCATTTAGACAATTGTAGTTCAGTTAAGTAATTATGAATATACATATATACATATTTTCTTTTCAAAAGGGGAAAACAATAAATTCCACTATAAGGAAAAATCCCCATACACTCAACTATTTCTATTCATCCTTCCTCCCTAACTTACTTATGTCTTCCATCCCTATCCTTCCTCTGTTGGACTATCTTGGAGCATCAACTATATTGACCTAACTCCAAATAGAACCCGTAAGAGGAAGTGTCACTCTCTTGACCAAGATTCCCCAACAAGAAACTGACAGTCATCATCACACGTCTAGGGGAGCGTGAGCTAACACCGTCCTCCCATGACTCTAGGTTTCAGAGGATACACAGTGGGAAATGCCTCCACCCCTCTTAATAGGACTAGGGTCCACACCCTACCATGGAATATATAGTGGCACTGTGTTGATGGGAATTTTGTCATTGTATATTCAATTCTAGGCAGTCTCACCACCTGAAAACCTGCACTGGTCCAAATATAATAGCAAAGCATTCAAACCAACATAATTTCACATACAAAGATTCATACCATATTGTTTCTCGGCCGATGTTCATGACATCAACTTTTATTACCATCATCCTTTGGCTATTTCATAGCCCATTGACCTGCAGATTAGTCTATAACACAAACTCATACATATCTATGCATGATCATCATGTAAATGCATTCAACCATAATCTCAATTCGGTATCCATGTACCCACAACTTTAAATGTCAAAATTTTCAAGTTAGAAATAGATCGTGTAATATCCCCATAATTCAATTAACGTTAATCATTCATAGAATTGACATTCACATAATATATTGCATCATATCCATCATCATTCAAATAACGTTAAACATTCATAGAATTGTCATTCACATAATCGATTGCATCATATCCATCATCATTCAAATAACGTTAAACATTCATAGAATCGTCATTCACAAAATAGATTGCATCTTATCCATCATCATTCAAATAACCTTAAACATTCATAGAATTGTCATTCACATAATAGATTGCATAATATCCATCATCATTCAAATAACGTTAAACATTCATAGAATTGGCATTCACATAGGTTCATACGTCTTAAAATTTCAAGTGTATCATTAATAGTTTCACAGTGAATATAAAATAAAGGTGATTAGGCCTTAGGTAATTTTAGTGGTATAAGTCAAAAGGTGGCATTACATACACCCAAACTTCGAGAAACATATTCTCGAGGTGGTCAAAAAAGTGAGGGATTATCTCATTGTAATGTCTCGACATCCTCCCAAGTAGAATATCCTGCACTATACTTGTCCCACTGGACCTTAACTTGGTCTACCAGACAGATCCTGAGTTGTCAGAATCTATGGTCCAATATGCGTAATGGTTCTACTGTGGGGTTCCCGCGTTTGATACCTGCAATTCCTTCCAATTTAGTTTATGAGATTCGTCATCAACATAATTCCGTAGAATAGATACATGAAAAAAAATTACGAGATGATAGGCAACGAGTCCAATTCTCTCTTGTATTTTGAACGGTCCTATAAATTGAGGTGACAACTTTGTCACCTTCTTGAACCGAATGGTACTCTTATTAGGCCTGATATGAATGAAAACTTGATCTCCCACTTTATAACTTCGGTCAGTCCTATGTGCATCAACATAAACTTTATGTATATCCTGTGCTTCCTTTAGTCTCTGCCTAATCTGAATCACCTGTTCCTCCATTTCTTGAATCAATTCTGGCCCAATTTTCACTCGGTCTTCTAACCTTTCCCAACTCAACAGTGTTTTGCATGGTCGTCCATATAGAGATTTGTATGGTGGCATTCCAATGGAGCTATGAAAATTGTTATTGTAGGCAAACTCTACCAAAGGTAGTTACTTCTCCCAATGGGTTTGATTATCCATAACATACATCCTAATCATGTCTTCCATAACCTGATTTACTCTCTCAGTTTTCCCATCTATTTCAGGATGATAAGTTATTCTTAATTTCAACTGAGTCCCCAACACTGACTGCAAACTTGTCCAAAAACTAGAAGTGAATCTGAAGTCCCTATCTAAAATGATCTTCTTGGGTATCCCGTGCAAATATGCCACATTAGTGACATCGTAAGTGTCTCTAACTGGAATAAAATGAGCACTCTTGGTTAACTTGTCAACTATAACAAGAATGGAATTGTGTCTATGTGATGTGAGCGAAAATCCCACAACAAAATCCATAGACACAATGCCATTCTTGTGATAGTTGATAAGTTAACCAAATAATTCTCTAATACCATTTGTGATCAGGGGATCAAATTTTGCTAAAAAATTCAAAGTGCTCGGAATTGCTTCAAATCAAATGAGAGCGTAGGCCTCGTCGTTGCAAACTCAACGCAACTCGTTTGGGTTCAAACGGACGTCGGGAGCGAGAGATATCGCGTTATGTTCAAAATGGAAAACAGGCAAAAAAAGGGATGCTGACTGTACAGCCTGTACGGACGATGACATGGAAGACCGCATGGATGATGTGGCAGGTCGTACGCTGATGTGGCAGACAGTTATTGGGCAGTTGGCATATGATGTGTTTTGTTGGCAGCGAATGAGAAGGCGACATGTGGCCCAATCAAAGGCCGCCATGTGTCACTTGTTTGTTGGTTAAAACCTTTGAACTCAGCAGGAGTCGACCCCGTGACCTCCAGGGAAGAGTAAAGCTTTGGGAAAGGTCGCCCAAC
>SNQJ01S0044651.1:21596-49699 GCA_010110895.2 Picea sitchensis | reverse complement strand
TTTTTTTATGATTCCTCTCGATTCTCCATGTCACGAACTTCGAAATAGGACTTGGCTTATCCATCTTCTCGATAATGTGACCATGATATATGACCATTCTCCACTCAAACGAGCCTTCTTCATGCCTGATCAACGGTCCACAATCCTTGGTGATCTGACGCTCCAGATCTTATCGTGATTTTGCCACTTCATGAGCCTTCTTCATGCCTGATCAACGGTCCACAATCCTTGGTGATCTGACGGTCTAGATATTTTCGTGATCTCGCATATCGCGAATTTGAACCTCTTTCCTTTGAATTTCTCAATCTGTGAAACTCTAAAATGACAACTTTGTCGTTTACCATGTGTCCTTCTTGAATAACCTGTCAAAATTGTTATCGTGATTTTTCATATCGCGAGTTTGAGACTCTTTGCTTTTGATTTCTCAATCTGTGAAACTCCGAAACTACACCTTTGTCTTTCTTCGACTGTTTTCCTCCTTCTAATCTTACACTGTTGATCTTGCCATTCGATTGTTTTTGTTCTTCCTTGCCTACTTGTTTGCTAATCTTCCTTGCCTGCTTGTTTGTCATTGTTGTTGTTGTTCTTGCCATCAATGACAAGCACACTCTTCTTGTAAACATGCAAACAACATAGATCATGCATTAGCTTCTTGAAATCATCAAATCAAACTGAATTAAGTTTAAAACCATCACAAAACATCAGATATGCATCCCTGGTATATGCTATGATGATTTGATATAAAAATCCTTCAAAAATTCTTCAAAATAGTTAAATACACATATAATACTAGTAAAAAAGGATTTAATCGCCATCATTACTTAACCAAATCACGAGCCCAACATTACCCCCACACCTAATATTTTGCAGGTCCCACTACAAACAAAAATGAATTTCTCCATATGACTAGACTTGCTGAGAAGGATTAGCTTTAGAAGCTTCTCCCTCTTGTCCATAAGATTTTGTCTTGTGCCTCTTATGATGTTTCAATTGTGCCCTGAGATTGTGGTTGGTATTGTTCATTTGATCAACCAATCATTGGAGGGAATTCACTTTTTCTTGTAGTATTTCATTGTCATGGTGAAGATGCTTATCCAAAGTCTTCCTCTCTTCTAATTGTTCCAGCGACTGATCATTTTATTGTTGTAGCTTTTCAATGGTTGGATCAATATCAAATATCTAGGAGGAGGGCTTGGATCCCTTGAAAGATGTAGAAAGTCTATCATTTTTAGGATCTGGGGAAAGCATTTGTGAGGTGGGAGTAACAGGGAATTTATGAGGAGAAGTAGATTCAGATTTTGTCTTTTTATGAGGCTCCAATTCTTCTACAGACACTTCCCTAAGTCTTTTATGAGGTATTTCGAGATCAGAGGATACTTGGATATGGTCCGAAGTGGTCGGGGGATTTTCATAAGGTTTTCCTCTTGTATTTAGGGTACGCTTTTGAAAAGATCCTCTATTGAATCGATTAGCTCCTCTTCTATTTGTGGGGACTACAAGGAAGTCTTGTTGAATTACCTCTTTTAATGTTTTGGGTGCAGGATCAATAGACGTTGAAGGAATTGGGGAGTTAGCAATAGGTTTCTTGGTCTTCTTGCTCGATGAGGCTGCACGGGTATCAACAAGTTTCTTCAATTTTTTATCCGATAAAGGGATGGCTTGAGCAGGAGGGTTTGTAGTCTTTGGAGAATGGGGTTTGGATGGAGTAACTTTCCTTATATCAAGTGTTTTCTTACTGGTCTTTATTTTAAGATGAGGGTTTGCAAATTGGTAAATGAACTCATCCCACGTTTTCCCTTGTTTTTCCAACTCAGCTAAGACAAGTAGTTTGATGAGGCCATGGTGGAATAGGATATTATGGGGATTGGTTACATTCTTCCGTACTTGGGAAGACATATTTTCAAGACTATTTAAGAAGTAAAAGGGAAAATTCAATGACTTATTTAATTGAAAGTGAGCTAATAATTGAAAGTGGCAGGATTTTAAAAATATAATATCTACCTTCACATGTGATCATTCTGGTGATGACTATGAGAGTTTTGATTAGCTCATCCTTAATCCACTCCTTGGAGTATCCCTTAACTCCAGAGATATTCTAAAATTTAGGTTTGAAGACCCTCTTATAGCTTTCTCATGGCAACTGGTGGTGTTTAAACCAATGGTCTCCAACTCTTGGGAGCTAACCACGAAGGTAAGAGACCCCACACATGCCATATTTGCATCAAATCTGAGGGTGAATTGCATAGCAACACCATCATCGTGTCCCTGCAAATGAGCCAAGAACGACCCCCACCCTGCGCAAAGGAACACTTCTATGAACTGTGCGAACTCGGGGATGACAAAGAGGTCATCATATGAGGATGGATCATACTGTTTGGGCATGGTGACGGTGTGGAAAAATGGATAGAGGCAGAATTCGACAGAGGATGGGCGCAATTAGGCCGAGGCTGAGGACGATTAAGGAGAGGGTGAACTGAATTGAGAAGAGGGTGAGCACGTTGCATAAGAAGGATAACGATTTGATTGATCCCTCCATTTTTTAACGTGCCCTGGGTGGAAATGGTTGCAATCATCACACATGATTTTCCATGTGTGAGCATGAGTGTGCCGATTTTGAATTTGAAGGCATATTATCGGAGGCAATCTTAATGATGGAGTTAGATCAATGTCCAAGTCTTTGACTTGGACATTTGATCATAAAAATGTCTAAGGATTGTATCATTTAATCTCAATTTCCATTAACTAATTCAAATAAATGCAATTGATTCCTGGTTACCTGAAATCATGGACATTTATTGGTGTATACATATTCATATGGTGCTTCATATGTTACCTCATATGGTCTTTTAAATGGCACCTCATACAACACTCCATATGGTACCCCTGTGCTAAATTAATTGTATTCCTCCTGTAATGGATGTTTTATCCACAACCTTCAGTCTTAAAATGATTTTGACAGTTATAGTGAATAGGAGCATAGGTGAAGTGTTCCATTATTATTTTTTTACCATCGTGCTCAAATAATACGTTCCTTTATCTCTCATATTATAAGGGATGTAATCACAACTATGTAATGAATAGTTTGTAAGAAAAAAAAAACTAGTTAATTGGTTTGTCAAAGAAATGTACAACAGTTTATAACACACAGGGAATTAGTATTTCAAAGTAAAATAATTGCTGATATAATAGCTTGTATTATAAAAACAATACACAGAAATTTTTACAAATATTATACTTCTTCTAGGCAATGTTATCATTTGTCAACTCATGAGACCCCTCCCCCACACCTAAGTATTGAGACACCTCACAATAAAAAATATAGGAAGCCAGTCAATTCTCTGGATAGATGAAGATTTACAGCTTGTTAAGTGTAGAGATAAATTTCACAGATCGGTCTGACGAGACGGTTAGGATATGGCCACACCTATAGGATAGAACATCCTACATATAGGTAAGAAGAGGTAGGTGAGAGAGTTTCGAGATAGTCTCAAAGTTAGTTCCCAATGGAAAATCTATGGATTTCATTAACCTTGGCTTAACCATACATACTTCATGTCATCTTTGTCTACAAGTAATGTCATACATCAGGACAATTTTAAGATTTAGGAAATTCTTATTATTTGTTGTTAGATTACCATCCTCGCTAGGTAGAATGCCCCGCTACCTCCAAGCCCGTTCAGTACTCCAGCAGGTTTACCTATTCATACCCACTGCCAGTAGAACTATTTAGTATCCTAATGGGTTATCCTCTTACAACCTCAGAGACTGGCCCTCCATCTTTTAAGATTTTTAGTATAAGATTGTTTTGTGCAAGAAAATGGGGGGACAACTCTGAAAACAAATTTTTTATTTCTTTCAATTGGGATGGTATTTATGTTAGAGGATGACTTTCCATTATATATTCCTTAGTGATTGTCCTGATGTAATGGGTACTTAAGCGGGCATAGCATATATAAATATATGATATAATTAGGCATTTTTAGTGTGTAGTGGATGGTACCATTAGGAAAGAACATAAAGGTATCTTTAGGCTCAACTCACTTTCTTCTTTTTTAAGTTATTGTGATGTTTCCATGGCTAACCGCTAATTAGAACTCCTTGTTACTCTTTAATAAAGATACTTTACTCACTTACTTAGGGTTTTGGGGAAATTGTACAAGTGACCTCTAAGCTTGATGGTTATGGTATCACCTCCTTATATAGTGGTGAAGGTTTAAGAGCAGCTACTATTTAAGATGCCTTGAGAAAAAGAAGATGAAAATCTTTGCAAAAATATGGCTAATTACAACAAGTCATTATTTTTTTTATGCTTAGCAGACAACAAGGTTCAAGTATAACAATATTTTGAAGAAAAATCCTTCTTTTATATTTCCTTGAGACTGTCTGCTCCTCGTGAAATAAATACGTACATAAATCTCTAGAGTTTTCTAACAAAATTTCAAAATTATTTACATATGTACAGTCAAAAATTCAGAAAATAATTTAAGAACAAGGGGGAATTTCCCCATCTACTAAGGCATGTGCCTTGTCAGTTCACATGACCTATAGAAAATATTGTTTGGAAATGGGTCTATGATAAATTTTGAGTCGGTGTCCATTTACTACAAATGAGACTTTTCCATCGTCAATTGTTTTTATTTTCACATCCCCATTGTCATACACGGTGACTACTTTGTAAGGACTAAACCACTGAGTGGTGATTTTTCCTTTGAATGTTTTAAATAGGGAGTCAAAAAAAAAACCCCAATCACCAGGTTGGAAGAGTTTCTTCTTAATAAACTTGTCATGCCACTTGCTCCTCTGGTTTTGGACTAATATTTTTCGTTGGATAGCATCTTGTCTGATCTCATCCAACTCATTCAATTGTAGGGCCCATTGTTTATGATCCTCATCTAAGTTTAATCCCAATTCTATGGAAATACGGAAGGTCCTTACTTGGAATTCTATTGGTAGAAGTACTTGTTTCCTGTATACTAGCTCATAAGGGGTATGCCTAGTGGTGTTTCTCCAGGTGGTACGATATGCCCACAAAGCCTCTGGAAGCCTATCAGCCCAATCCCGATGATGTAATTGAATAGTCTTGGTTAAGATAGCTTCCATAAATTTGTTTGTAGACTCTACCTGACCATTATCTTGTGGGTAGTATGGAGAATATTTATAGTGTTTAATCCCATATTTCTCCATTAGTTCTCTCATCATATTGGAAGTGAATTGAGTGCCTTGGTATGTAACAATTTCACGAGTAACATTGAAGCGAGTAAAGATGTCTTCATAAATGAATTTGACAACGGATTTTTCTATATCCCTAAATAGGGATTTTTCCTCTACCCACTTGGGGACATAATCTTTACAAACCAAAATATAGTTTTTATTACGATACATGGGTGAAATTGGTCCTACAAAGTCAAGGGCCCATTTTTTGAAAGGTTCTATCATAACTTGGGCATGCAAGGACATTTCGTCAGTTGTCATGGGTCTTTCTATCCTTTGACAACCATCATGACTCCTCACATACATGGTAGCATCCTTGAAAATGCTAGGCCAACAGTAACATGAATGTAACACCTTATATGATGTTCATTTGTCAAACAAATGGCCACCACATGGTCCATCGTGACAAATTTGTAGTATTTATGGTATCTCATCTTCTCGAACACATCTACGAATAATCAAATCTAGACCTGTATGAAAATGGTCATGACCAAACCAAGAGTAATTGTCACTTTGCATAATAATTCAACGTTTTTCATGAGGTGACAAATGAGATGGTAACTTCCTATTAGCCAAATAGTTTTCCATATCTGCAAACCATGGGGTATTTACAGAAAGGGAATATCATCATCCTCATTTTTTATTCGTGAAATAAAATCAGCTACCAAATTCTCCTTTCAAGGTCGGTCAAGAATGGTGATGTTAAACTCTTGCAATAGTAGGAGCCACCTAGTCACTCGACCATTAGTTATGGGTTTATTCATGAAAAATCTAATGGAGGAATGGTTTGTATGTACAAATACTTCATAACCTATGATGTGGTGACGAAACGTATTGATAGCATGAACTGCTGCAAAGAATTCCTTCTTGGTAACTGCATATTTTAACTCGGTAGGGGACAAGTTCTTGCTCACAAAATAAATGGAATAGGAATGTTGGTCCTCATTCTTCCCTAATACTCCTATTGCAGTGTCAGAGGCATCAATGGATATGTGAAATGGGAGATCCCAATTGGCCCCCCTAAGGAATGGTGCCACAGAAAACTTAGATTTTAGGGTTTCAAAGGAATTTTGACACTGCTAAGTCCAAATAAAATCAACATCCTTTATTAACAATCCAAACATGGGTGCAACAATCTTTTTGAAATTTCCAATAAACCGTCGGTAGTATCCGACATGTCCAAGAAAGTTTCTCACCTCTTTTTGAGTCTAGGGGGGTGGAAGTCTGACGATGACCTCAATATTTGCAGGATCAAATTTGATCTCTTCAGATGAAACGTGATGTCCTAGAACCACTCCTTCAGTCAACAACATTTTACAATTTTCATGACTTAAAGACAAGTTCATTTCTTGGCATCTGATAAGGACCTTTTCTAAATTATCTAAGGCTTCCTGGTAAGTATTGCCATATACTATGAATTCATCCATGTATACCTCCACACAATCATGAATAAGATCAGAAAATATCCCAAGTATTGCTCATTGAAATGTGGCAGGAGCATTACACCATCCCTCTAGGCATAGGTGCCCCAAGGAAAAGTAAAGGTAGTATTGTCCTGATCCTCGGGTGCTATGAGAATTTGATTGTATCAGCTATATTTGTCTAAAAAGGAGAAATATTTCTTTCCGGACAGGGTATCCAAGACTTGGTCAATGAAAGGAAGAGGAAAATAATCCTTTAGGGTGTCTTTGTTAAGCTCCTGGAAATCAACACAAATCCTCCATTTCCAGGTCACTTTCTTTGAAACTACTACAAGAGAGGATACCCATTTACTGTCAGAGATGGGATAAATAAATCTAACATTTAATAGCTTTTGGATCTCCTCTTTTACTATATCTTTGAGTGTTGGGTTCATCCTTCTCTGGTGTTGCCTAACAAGTGTTACTTTCCTGTGGGTATATATGTGATTGATACATGTGTCAGGGTGTATACCCTTCATGTTAGTGTATTCCCAGGAGAATGCCCCTGATTTTTCTTTAAGGATACTTACTAACCATTTTTGTTGGTCTGCATCTAGCCCAGAGTTTATATGTAGAAATTTCCCTAGACTAATCTCGTAAGGCATGGTATAATATGTGGCAGACTTGTCTATCTCGAAGATGAAAGATGTCGAAGAAAAAATTGATGGGTCCAACTATTCTTGAAATTCTTCCCCAAACATGTACTCAAATTGGGGAAAATATTGTGGAAAATCAACACACGTGATGGCATAAATAAACTGGTTTAGAACATTTTTCGTTGTGTGCTCCTGAAGTTCCCATGAATGATCACTTGGAAAAATAGGTTCTTCCTAGTCGTCATTCACATATGGAAATTCAAGTCACCATAGATTCTCCATGATATGTTGGGTTGGAGGGTATATGGTGAGCTTCTGGATAGAAAGTCCATTTGAGATGGTCATTTGTCCCTCTCTATAGCCAATAAATGCATTGGTTGTGGCTAACCAAGGTCTTCCCAAAATAACGGGATAGCCTTTGGTAGGATCCTTTGAGTGGATGACAAGGAATTGTTGGCATGTTTTCAGACAGAGGCATAGTATGCGTGTTTGTCATTGATGGAAAATATCACGACTAACAGTGCAAGGATAATGGCATGGTAATGACAAGATCAACAGTGAAGAGCAACAATGATCGTTGGATCCCATTCAGATTTCTCGATGATCATCATATCTAAATTTAGATAAGAGGAGTGCACAGTAGAAGAGAACTAATCTCATGCCTCAGATCTGAGCTCGAAGTCCGACCATCGTTGGATCCAGGAGAACCTGCACGTTCTTTAAAATGCTAAGAGAAGTAGGCTTACAAAATCCCAAAAGTAGGAGGACTGTTCATCTTTTGGAGGGGAACGTGGTTATAGATCAACATTTCGTTGACTGAGAGGTCAAAGGAAGGAGTGCTCTAACCTCCTCAACTAGCGATATGTGAAATCGTGAAATAATCTTAGTCGTTTGATCGAGGATTGATCGAGGACGGATGAGTGGAGAAAAATTAGAGCATGTCAAAGACTCCATTTCAAAGTTTCACAGATGGGGAAATCAAAGATCAAAGGAACTTTAACCTTTGAAGTAGTGAACCCTGAAATCCCGAAACATACACATCAACAAACCACGTCAACTAAGGACACGTGGCACAATCAGGCAATGACAAGTGTCAAATTGGTTTAACATTTCAGGCACATGTAAGTCACAAATCAGAGTGACACGTGGCAACTATTTGACATGTGTCAATCCATGTGTGACGTCAGTAGGTTTACATCACATCGAAGCTTTCTATTTCGGGGTTTTACATAGCAAGCAGAAACTCCACCATCACAAAGTCTCAAACTCTAAAATGTCTAAAGGGACTATTGTGAGTCTCGAAAACCTGAAAGGAAAAACTCTGAAATCCCATCAACCGTCCATCTTAGTGGGTTATGTGAACCGTCCGATCATTTCGGAGATTTTTTGATCATGAATTTTATAGTGCTGGAGTCATGATGACTCGAAGGGAAAAACATTGAAATCCCGTCAGTTGTTCGATTAATAAAATAAGGGATCAAATTATTAAGTTTTGTGGACCATTGATCTGGCTCCATTTCAGGGATTTTGACACACCTATATTGCAAAGAAGAATTGCAGAACAAAAAAGAAGGGGTAAGAATTGAGACACCTATATTGTTTGTTTTTCAATCATTTACTCATAATCAAGGTGGTTAGGAGGTGCTAGGGAGGACTTCTGTCCTTAGAGGTTCAAGTGGGTTCTTGAACACAGGGAGTTGTAGCTTCCATCTGGTTGCAGCCGGAGAAACCAGGGTGGCAGGGTGGTGCAAGGGAGAACAAGTGTTCGCTTTTATACAGGTTGGAGCATGTGTAACTGGAATTTGGTGCCTCCATCCAGTTGGTGCTAGAACATTAAGGGAGTTGGTGCTTCCTTCTAGTGGGTGCTAGAGAAACCAGAGAGTTGGTGCTCTCAAACAAGTTAGAGCTTGTAAAATAGAGGTAGTAGCCTCACATTGAGTTGGTGCTCAATTATAGATGATTTACAGAACTTAAAAGACTGCCTATCATTTTCGAAGAAGAAGAGGTTTTCTCCCTTTATGGGTTTCCTCGTGAAAATATGTCTCTGTGTATATCTTATGTGGGAGTGATGCTCATTATTTATGTTTTCCATATGTTGTATAATATTAATGGTCACTTGGAGAAAGATTAAAAATGGCTCAATTGACTTAAAATTGTTTAAGAACAGTGACAACTGATTCACTTCCCCTCTCAGTTGTCTTAGTAATTTCAACAATTGGTATCAGAGCGGGTTCCTTTTATCTAAAGGTAGATATGTAAGCTTAAACATGAAAATTCATGAAGGGACTTCAGCCACTAAGCCTCCTCTGTTTGATGGAACAAATTTTTCCCTCTGGAAGGTTAGAATGAGAACATACCTAATGGCCTTAGGTGTTGATGTTTGGGATGTAGTATAGATTGGATACATAAAGCTTGTTGTGCTAGCTTCCAAGGATGATAAGTTAGAATTTATCTTTAATGCTAAGGGAATGAATGCTATCTTGAATGGACTTGTAGAAGTTGATTTTGTAAAGGTGATGCATCTTCAAACTGCCAATGAAATGTGGGATAAACTTATTAGCATCTATGAAGGAAATGAGAAAGTAAAAGATGAAAAACTTCAAACATATAGATTGAAATTTGAACAACTAAAGATGAATGAAGATGAAACAATTAGCAAATATTTTTTAAGAGTTGAAGAACTTGTGAATGCCATGAAGGGTCTTGGTGAGAAGTTTGAAGAATCATTCTTAGTTTAGAAGATTTTAAGATCTTTGCTTGATAAATTTAATCCAAATGTATCTGTAATAGAAGAACTAAATGATCTTAAAAATATATCCATTGATCAACTTCTAGGAACTTTAACTGCATATGAAATGACAATTAGCAAAGATAAATCCATTACTAGAGAGGCTTCTTTTAAAGAAGATAAGAATACTGATTCAGAACTAGATGATATTGAAGAAAAATTTGTGAGAAGGTGAAAGAGAGGATCGGAAAAATATCAAGGCAAGTTTCCCTTCAAATGATTTAACTGTGGTAAAATAGGCCATTTTGCATCTAAGTGTCCCCACAAGAAAAAGGAACAAAAAGACCAGAACTCTGATGATGAAAAGAATTACAAATTTAAGAAATATAGTAAAAAGAAAAGTTTGTGTGCAAACAATGATGACTCCTCAGAAGAAATAGATAGTGATTCATCTTGTGAAGACAAAGTGAATGACTTTATGCTTATGGCTATGGGAGATCTTGATGATAAAATCACAGAAGGTGACATGGATAAGAAATAGATAGTGATTCATCTTGTGAAGACAAAAGGAATACCTTATGCTTATGGCTATGGGAGATCTTGATGATAAAATCACAAAAGGTGACATGAAGAAGCAAGGAAGTTAATATGGAAGGTGAACAACGTGTTGCTTTGGAAGAAATTGATGGACTCGGATGTAAGAAGAGAAACAAAAATAGTTGTTGATGATTTTAAAATGAATGGTAAAAACCTTGATGAAGACTTTGCCCTATTAAAAGTAAGGGTAGAAGAGGGAAATAAAATAGAGGACATACCAAACAACAGCTTATCGATAAGAAAGCAAGGTGTAAAACCTTAGAAGAAGAGAGATAGTAAAACCGTAAAAGAGGATGGAGAAGTTTAAGGAACTGTATCACCAAAATCGGCCAAGTATTATTAAATCTCTAAGGATTACCCTCCATTCTAATTCAACAAAGTGTCCGCAAAGAAAACGGGTTTGGGGTATGAAGAAGGATCAAGTAGTGATCATCCAAGTTATACAAAACCTATCAAGTTTGTCAACTCTCAAACATCGACAACAAATACCTCCGTAAACAAAGAAAGAGAATCATCCACCGAGAAGGAATGAAAAAAAGTACTTAAACCGGAACTATAGATCGAGAGATTATCGCTGATGAAAGAAATCGAATCTCCCTCAAAGAAGATGTGTTTTTCAAGGTACAAATGTTTTTCATGGTTTTTCTTCTTTAATTTTGGTCACAAAGGTATAAACTATTCTATAAGATTTAGATATGAACAAACAAGATATTCAATGAATAACCATCTTCCACAATAAAGATCGAGACAACCAAGCAAACAAACAACCTCAAACTATAAATCATGTGATAGCTAGGAAAAGGACGTAAAGCTACATAATAATAAAGTTATGAGCATAACAATCGCCATGATCTTCTATTCGAAGAACCATAATGTTACATCTGTCAGAATTATGGACATAAAGATGTAAATTGTCGACAACGAATTACAAGCTGCATTTGATCCCCACTCGAAAAATGCCAAGGCTCTTAAAGAAGCGGTGCAGATGACAAGCAGGAATATTGCTACTTTACCCCAAAATAATTCCCGTATATTGGATGCTGGATGTTCCAAACATATGACTAGAGACAAAAGTGTGGCATCTAACTTTAAGTGGAAACAAATAAGGGAATATAACTTTTGGAAATGATGCACCCTAAAAACTAGAGGTAAAGGAACAAAAGTAATGGCAAAGGAAAACCTTAAGATGTGTTGTTTGTAGATGGTCCGAAACATAATCTACTAAGTGTCAGATAAGTTTGTGACAAAGGATGTGAAGTTGTTTTTACCAAAGACCTAAATAAAGTCTTTGAGTTTAGGACAACTGACTGCACAAGGGATAAGAATAGAAAACAAATGTCGATGTGTTAAATGAAGAAACAGAAGAATTCCACTAAAGCAAATATGATGAAAGTTGGTCATGGCATAGGAGACTTGGACACCCAAATTTTGATCATATAATAAAGCCTGAAGAATGGGGTAGTAAAATATCTAAAGATATCAAAGCCATACAACTTTGTTCAGAACCCTAGGATATAGGAAATCTTACTCCACTTGGCTCAATATAAAACTTTCCTTCAAATTTAAAAACCCTCTCCGCTAGTACATATAGATTTCTATGTGGACCATCAAGAAAAGAAGGTACAAAAAAGAAAACTATTTTATGTTGATTATTGATGATTATTCTAGACTAACGTGGGTTGCCATTTTGAAGGAAAAATCTAAATCTCATTTGAAAATTCAAAGTGTTTAAGGATTTAACTCCGAGAATTAAACTGTAGAAAATATTGAAGGCATTAAGGTTTGATAGAGAAGGAGAGTTTAGTTCATGGAACTTCAAAGAGTTTTGGGATAAACATGGGATCAAAAGAGAGGCACACAATTCCAAGGACTCCACAAGAAAATGGACTAGTTGAGAGGCATTAGACTGCTAATAAAAATGGCAAGATCAATGATGAATGAAAGGAACATACCCTACATATTATTGGTGAAGAAATTCACAACCATCATTATTCTTAACAAAGATCATCTCAGCCCACAAAGGACAAGAGACTCCTTAAAGAACTATGGTTTGAAGACCAAGCCTAATCAAGCATTTTAAGTTTTGGGAGTAAAATGTTATATCAAGAACAATGATGAAAATATTGGCAACATGATGACAGGATGTGATGAAGGTATCTTTGGTTATGCTACAAACAAGAAGGGTACTGCATTATCATACAATAAAGAGACTTACATAAATTTGTTGATTTTATTGACATAAAAGCTGATGAATAAATCTCTACCAGAAATGTAAGCAATAATGATCCAAGAACAGAAGATATAGTTGAATACTCTGACGAAATCGGTGTCCAAGGATTAGAAAGAGAAGAATCAATCAGATGATGATATCGACACTCTAATCGACACAAATCAAGGAAAGAAGAAAATCACCTCCTCGAATTGTTAGAAAAGAATCATCCCAAAAATGTGATAATTGGAGATATAAATAAAGAGTTTAGACAAGAAAGAAATTGATTAAAGACTTAACAATCTCATGTTGCTTTTTATCTATGAATGAACCTAAAAAATTACGAAGCTAGCCAACAAGTTGATTGGATTGAGCTATGAATGAAGAGCTTTGATCAAATTGAGAAGAACAATACTTGGATCTGTCCCTAGACTCGAAGATAAGAATGTAATATATTCCAAATGGGTGTTCACAACAAAATGAATGAAAAATGATTTCAAGCATAAATAAAGCCAACAATCGAAGGTATGCACAAGTTGAAGGTCAAGACTTTGATGAAACTTTTGCACTGGTAGCAAGATTGGAGGCCATCAAAATGTTTCTTGCTTATTCATGTCATAAGAACTTTAAAGTTTATCAAATAAATGTTAAGTTAGCAATATTTCAATGGAGATCTAGAGGAAGAAGTATATATGGATAAACCTAAAGTTCCCTCGCATTGACAAATAATCCTAATTATGTTTGGTAAGATGAAGAAGGACTGATATGGACTAAAACAAGCACATGAGCTTCGCACATAGACCTGGACAAAGTCTTTACAAGACAAAGTGGTTCAATAAAGGTACTCATGGACAACAACTTCAAGCATTAAGTCCTGAAGGTGATAATTTACTAGTTGTTTTGGTTTTATGTAGATGATATTATTTACTGCACTAATGAGTCCGGTCCATTATCGGTTAACTCTATGAAAACATAATTTGAGATGTCCATAATAGGAGAAATGTCATACTTTCTTGGTTTCATGAAAATCGAGTTTTCAGGTGTGGAATATTTATCTCTAAGAAAAATATTTGAAAGAGATGTTGAAGAAATTTCAGATGAGGATTCCTCCTATTAGCACACACCCATGGAGGTTGGTTGCAAGCTCAAGAAGATGATATTTCACCAGATTCTAATCAAAGGACATATCTCTACAGATAGGCGCCCCATGTACATCACAACATCCCATCCCCGATATAATGCGTTGTTGAAATGGTGGTCATTATCACCGGCTTCCTAAACAAAGTCATTTGGTAGTTTTCACAAGGATATTCAAATACTTGAAGGGAACAATGGACTCTATGGTCTGTGGTATCCAAGAAATTAGATTTTTCAGTTAACCCGCCATTAAGATGCAGGATTGGGTAAGCCAGGTGGATGAGAGAAAGAGCACCTGGAGGTGCATTCTTCTGGGTGACCCATTGGTAGCATGGATTAGTAAGAAATAGGGGACTATGTACCGCGAACATCTTAGGGGATATGGTTTTGACACTGGATGTCAATGGGGGATAAATTGTGGTAATTTCAAGGATACTATAGTGACATAGTTTGACATTTTTCAAGGGATTACCATCAATGACAAGAACTTCCCACGTCATGAAACACCGCCTGCTCCATCCAACCCCGAAAGAATCGTTCAAGCTTCCGTCCGTTCCAGCAGTCCACCGTCCCAACGATCTGAATTCAGATAGAGGAGCGTGCAGAAGAGAACCCCATCTCATGCATCAGATCTAAGTTCTAAGTCCCACCATCGCTAGATCCGTGGAGAAATCCCCATTTTAAAGTGCTAGGAGAAGTAGGTTTACAAAACCCTTTGTGCAGGGAAGACCGTCATCTTCTGAGGGACAAGTGGTTGCTGCATCAACATCTTGATGCCTGAGAGGTCAAAGGAAGGAGTGTTCAAACCATTGAACTCACTTATATTTGAAATTAAAATAATCTTAGTTGTTGGACTCCATCCATTGATCGTGGATGGCCACAGAAAAATCGTAGCATGTCAGTTCCATTTCAGAGTTTCCCAGAGTGGGAAATCAAGATCAAAGGAACTTTAACCTTAGTGCTAGCTAACCGAAATCCTAAAATAGACACATTACTCACAAACCATGTCAATTTTAAGGACATGTGGGTACAATTAGAAATCATGTCAAGTTGGTTTTAACATTTCAAAGTAATATGTAAGTCACTTCTAACGTAGTGACACATACCGCCATTCGACATGTCTCTCAATCCACGCAGGACGCCGCTGGCAGTTTATAAGGTCACATCGTAACTTTCTATTTCGAGGTTTTACATAGAAAGTAGAAACTCCACCATCAATAAAGTCTCAAACTTCAAATGCCAAAGGGACTATTGTGAGTCTCAAACACTTGAAGGCAAAACTCGAATCCTATCAGTCTATCTCCAAGGTTATGTGAACCATCCAATACCCCAAAGATTTTGTGATCATGAATTTTATAATTTGGAGTCACGACAACCAAGGGGAGAAATCTAAAATCCCGTTAGTCGCTTGATTAAGAAAAGAAGGGATTGAATATGAAGTTTTGTGTGGACTGCTGATCCGCTCCATTGATTGTGGGACTTGGAGTGTCGTGACTTTCACCACAAGATTTCCGAAATGCTGAAATGAAAAAGGCATTTTGATTAGGCCCACTGGTTATACAAGTGGTCATATGGAATAAGCATGAGACCTAGTACTTGTAATCCAATGGTGTAGGTGAATTCAAATATGATCAGGGCTAACAAGCTTCACCCTCATAGTTAATTGATTCTGCCAGATTCAGCTTAGAAAACTGGATTCATGATTCTGATCTACAGGATGAAGGTTGAGGCATGTGTGAATAAAAGCAGATATGAGATTTATTGTGCAAAGTTGGTTAAGTTCTTAACCAAAAATGTGATGAATTGTAAGAAATGTAAAATTGCTGTGGATGCATAGTTTGAGATAAAACCAGATGAGTAAAAGTTGTTGGAACAATAAAAGAAAGAGAAAAAATAGGAATAGTGAATAGGAGACAGAATTAAAAACATTTTTTTGAAGTGCAGGAAGAATTGCGCAACGGGAAAAGAAGGTAAGAATTGAGGATCACTGTGTTGTTGGTTATTTAATTATTTATTCATAATCAGGGTGGTTAGGAGCTGCTAGGGAGGATTGTTTTCCCATAGGTTCAAGTGGGTTCTTGAAATAAGGGAGTTGTAGCTTCCATCCGCTTGCATGAGAAACTAAGGTGGGCAGAACAAGTACTGCACAAGTTGGAGCCTCGTAACTGTGTTGGTGCTTCCATCCACTGGTGCTAGAACATTATGGGAGTTGGTGCTTCCTTCTCTCAGTGGGTGCTAGAGAAAATAAAGAGTTATGCTCTCAAACAAGTTGGAGCTTTAAAACAGAGGTAGTAGCCCCACATTGAGTTGGTGCTCACCATAGATGATGTACAGAACTTAAAAAGACTGCCTTATCATTTTCTAAGAAGAAGAGGTTTCTCCCTTTATGGGTTTCCTCGTGGAAAATCTCTTGTCTCCTCGCGGTATATCTTATGTGTGAGTGATGCTCAGATATTTATGGTGTCCATATATTGTATAATATTGATGGTCACTTGGAGAAAGATTAAAATGGCTTAATTGACTTTAAATTGTTTAAGCAAAGTAATTAACCGACCATCCCTCTCGGTTGTCTTGTAGTACTTTCAATGTGAAGTCTGTCAGTAATCTCCCATGAGGCTAAAGTAACTATGATATCATCCAAAAATTCCTTCGTATAACCCTAATATGATCCCGCTAATTCCAAAATGTATAGGGTAGGCATAAGAAGAGATTTAACCCAGAATTCTCCAAGGTAGTAACAATGGTCATAACATTGATGGTTGCTTCTAGGTATATGAGAGTGTTTCTAATGTAAACCTCATTAATGCTTATGGTCACCACGGCTGCTATGAGAGTGGTTCTCATATTTTACCACCTTAGGCTACTCGACATAAAAAATTCCTGTAAATTCCTCCTATCAAATGTATTGTTGGAACATCCTTCTGAATCCTCTCTGGCTTCTTAATACACAATTACTTGACTACCACATTACTGTAGATTGGAATATCCTTAATGGTTTGTAGAAAGGGAATCCGCACACAAATATTCTTTAATTCATTCAAGCATGTCACCTCACCTGGGTGGTAGGTTTCTAATACTAATCTCTTTTCCTGATATGAGGCTCGTGACCTAGAATGTTCATTTTGGAGAATCTTGGGTTCTTGGTTCCTAGGAATAATAACATCTTCCCACCTAGTGTCATCCTGTGGGTTTTGGGGTTTCCCTTCTTCCTTCCTCGATGACTACCTAATGTCTTTACGTCCGTAATCCTTTTCCTGACTTGAATCTCATGTAATGAAACAAGAGAAATAACATATACCTAGAAGGCCCGCATCCAACATTGTGGCGAGGTTGAGTAGGCTTCATTGGTATTGGGAAATGGCATTGGTAATAATGTTGGTCTTGGGGAGCTTTCATCATGGTATTGTTGCAGTTGTTGTGGAATAAGAGGCGGTGGAACAAACATATGTAAGATGCAAAATGTTTGATGGAAACTAAGGGTAAGGATGGTTGGACATAGGGGATGGGTGGAGCTTGATGGTTCCTTATTATTCCTCCCAGCCAAGGATTTTGGTACTTTGTAGACTAGTTTTTCCAACTTGGCGAGTTCAACTGTTGTGGTTGTTGATAATAACGTGGAACTTGAGGCTATAGATCAGGGTATGTAGGATGATTCCTAGACTGCCATGGCCTCCTAAGTGCATAATAAGACTCCCCAGGATCCCCACTCCTATAGATGGATAACAAACCAGACAACGATGGAAATTTTTCAGTTGAGTAGTCCTCCATGCTTCACAAACTCCAAATGTTATCCATTGGGAATTCCCTTGAGGAATGATTCCTTATGCATCTTGGGCAATATGTGTTCATTGTTGCATTTTCCTCCTCTTGTTTCTTTTTAATCTGTAGGGTGTCCAAATAGGGAACCCATTGTGCTTAAGATATGTGTCTTAAATTTCTCTAAAAGGTTCCCTGCTCTCACTCTCGTGAATACCAATTCCTGAACTAACCGGTTTTGAATTTCTACCATAAGGATCCCTAACATTCTTCATGGTTTTATCTTTGCTCCTCGAAAATTCTTTCTTAGACATTTCACAGATTTTGGAAAAGGGTTTATGGAGATGTCACCTGATTCCATCATGTTAAGTATCTATAAGTATTCCTTTGAAATTCCATTAAGGAAAAGAACCCTAACTACATCATCTAGAAGGTAATGGTATTTTGATTTCTAGAGATATAAGAAACCGCTCCATATAATCATCAACGCTCTCATCTTCTAACTGTTGAACTGAAATATCATTACAAGACTCCCTTATTCTGTAGTAGTCTTGGTAAATTTTAAGAAATATATCTTTCATGGCTTCCTAAGATTCCATTCCTCCCAACCCCATGAACTATCTTAGTGCATAGTCCTTGAGGGTGGCAGGAAAATTTTTTACTTCTGGTAATCTTGTAAGTAGTTGTAGCTCCTACACAAAATGTCAAAATCAAATAGGAAGTTATTTGGGTCTTCACTAATTTTACTGTAAAAGGTGGGTAGTGATAAGAGGGGGATATTGTTCATATTGAATTTCAGTGTGGTTTCCAAAATTGGAAACCTCAAGGTAGTTTCGGCTTGTTTCTAGCCTCTCCTCCCCGTAGTCTTACTGTTGTGAACCTCCCAATCATCCATACTAGTTTAATTTCCAAAAAAGAGAGTACCTGTGTGGTTTTATCCCTTGAAGATATCAAGGTATCCCAAGGTTTTTGTCTAGGAAAGGTATCCCTCTGATGGGAAGGTCTTCCAATTGTTTGGATGTTTGGGACTCTACTTGAGTTGGTTGAGGTTATTGGTGCCAAGGTTTCTGTGTCATTTTGAGAGACAATTATATTGGCTAAACTACCAAACACGATATTCACCTGTTCAGGGTCTATGATTTCTACAAAGTTAGGATCTTTTGATGGTGGTAAGAAAACAAATTTTGTATTGTTTGGTTCTATGGAAGGCTCGAGTGGTTTTGTCTCCTATCCCACTATTACTGATTCTTCAATTTTATTTTCTATAGTGCTCCATGTCTTAGTATCTTCAGAGAATACCTCATCTCTTTGGGTTGAGCTAGCTCCTATTTTTGCACGGGTCTCATGGGATTTTATGGGAGGAATGTTCCTTCCCCAAAGGTTGGAAGGGAATCTTTAGCTGAAAAGGTCTGATTTAGATTTAATGTATCTACCTTTGGGTCCCTAGGTCTGTTCATGAAAGAAAAACTAAAATAATAACTTCCATTGGGTTTGGGGGAACCTAAGTTATAACATATGCACAGTTTCATACCTTTCATCTTAAAGTTCCCTCTCCACCAATCTAATTCTAAGGTTTAGAATGATCTATTTCATACCTTGAGACAACTCCTGACAATGACACCAAAAATGATGGGTGTTCTATATGCACTAAAACCCTCAATTAAATTGTCAACCGGTGGTAAGTAAACTTAGAGTTGTGCACTATACAAAGGAATAAAGGCTAGAGGTAGTATAGTGTAACTCCAGGAAATGGTCTATCTAAGGGATAAACTACTTAAGAAAAGACTAATAATGATCAAACCCTATCAAGGAACTTTAAACTATTTACCCTAAGTAACTTTGAACAAATGGATCGATGGATGTCCTAAGAAAAGCAAATGAAAACCCTAAATGAACCACAAATTTAACTTAATCAATCTAATGAGAAAAAAGCAAGCCATCTATCAATTCAACTTAATGAGAAATAACAACACCAAACTAATCTAATCAATCTATACAAATTAATGAGCAACAACAAGAAAACAAAACAAGCAAGCAACTACTCCCTATTAAAACTTATGCAGCCAGTAAACTAATCAAAACTACTCAACATGTAACTAATCAAACTATTCGGCAGGTGAACTCTATTCTTAATATAAACTCGCACGTTTAATCTAAGGTAAAATAAGATAAGTATTAACCTATTAAATTAAAAGCATCATGATAATATTCAAAGACTAATGAACAACTACTCTTTAATCTACAATAACAAGAAAACTACTCTTTAATCTACAACAACAAGAAAACTTCAAATATATAATGTTGATGATTATGTATTCGGTATCTTATGATATCACGATAGCATATATAACACAACTAATGATAGCTCAAGAGGATAATTTCAATATTAACTTTTATGGAGAAATGAAAAATATGAATCAAGCAATCTAACGAGAGCTTATCCATTATAGAGGAAATATCAACTACCCTGAAAAATCCATGTGATCTCTCAATTTATGCATCAACTATCAATGATAAAGAAACACTATCTTACTTAATTCAAATGCACTCCTATTCTAATATAAGAAAATTCATACCATTAGAGACTTATAACTAAAAACTAAAATCAAACTCTCAAACTTTAAATTAAAATTGCAATCTAGATCTAGAATTGAAATTTCATGAAATAAACTAAACTAATCCTACTATTAAAAATTCAAATTGCAAACTGAAATACTCATAAAAACAAAATTTTAATTCTACTTCTATCTCAACATATTATAGGAAAATTGATAATCAAACTGAGTAAATTTAAAATCAAAATTAGCAAACTATTCATCCATCGAACTTTTGCTAAAGGAACCTATGTTCAGACAACTCATCACTTTTGTGTTAAATTAATACTTTGTTCTAGCTATTCTACTTTCAATCACACAACATGTTTAGTAGTTAAGCTTGCAAGCTATTTACTAAAAATTAAAAGACACAACATATTAACTATCATTTAAAAGCAACCTGCAAAGGAAATTGAACAATTAAGTTATGAACAACAAATACACATGTTGAAATGATAAAAACACATGTACAGGAAAATGAAAGAAATAGAAATTGCATAACTCAAATACACAAGATAACTATATAACTATTCACCTTATCACCGGGTGCTCCCCCAAAGAGGTGGTCGCTACTATACCCTCAACAACTAATCAATGAAGCTCAAGGGCACATTTGGCATTTAAAATTAAAACACAGCTCTGTACAATTTTATGGAAATCTCGAATTACACAAATCAAACAATTATTGCAACCTTTAACAATTTTTGACACTTTTTCTGACCACTACTTTGGTATTTATAATAGTCACAATTCAAGAGGTGAACCACTGGAAGGGTCGACCTCAACTAAAAACAACATATTCTATTAAATGTGTTCTAATTGCCTGTGGATTTTAGAAACCAAATGAGCCACTCAACGCCACAAGCACATAACAAACTAATCCATGATTTCAAGAGCTCGAAGCTGAGGCTACTCTAGCATGAGAAAACCCATTTCACCACCTTCACCACATGTGTCACCTGTATAACAACTCAACTCACTATAACGGGTTTTAGTGTGTTGGATGGAGGTCGAACACATACTGGCTGGAGGTACCGATATAGTGCGCCAAATGGAGTACCTGATTAGCTACTAGATGGAAAACGCCATGGATTTTCCTCGCGGATACGACATGACAGGTTTTGCAGAAATCATCAAATCAAACCAAATTAAGCTTAAAACCACCACAAAACATCAATTATATGTACTGTATATTCTATGATGATTTGATATAAAAAATCCTTCTAAACTTCTGCCAAAATAGTTAAATACACATATAATACCATTCAAAAAGGATTTAATCAACATCATTAAACAACCAAATCGCGGAGCCCAACATAACATTGTCTCCAAAAGTTTATTGAAAGGTTCGACTATTCCATTCGCCTGTGGGTGATATGGTGTGCTCCTCCGCTATAGAACTGCAAATTCCCCGGTCAAGGCTTCAATGGTTTTGTTAATAAGTGTGTTCCTTGATCACTCATAAGAATCTTCTGCATCCAACTGCTGGCGATAGCTCAAAGATGAACTACAGTCAGAATTTCATAATTCACGGCCTTCAATTGCTCTTGCTTCTTTCCATTTGGTCAAATACTATGTAGCATTGATGAAATATCGAGCTCCCGTGTTCTTCCCTAGTGGGTTGATAGGCCCTACAGAGTCAATAGCCCATTTCTCAAGTGCTTGTACATTTAACTGAGGTTGTCATCCTCTTAGAAGGCTTACCGACTCTTTTGACATACATCGCAGTTCGTAGGTATTCCCTTAGCATCCCATGTAATCAATATTAGCCTGAGAACCTTTATTTTTTTGTTTCCCTACATAATGTCTCCCTGCGATTCATGTGCTTATGTAAGAATCAATGGTCTTCTTCACACCATAACACATCTTCTTAAGATCTCATCCGGTCCCATCTTTATATAACCGTCTAGCTATAAGTTGAAAATCTACAACACAAACTACCAACTATTTCTTATGAATAAATGTATACTCGCGAGGTTCCATTCCTCTTAGACAAGAACTTTTAATTATCCCCAAGAAGTTATCATAACTTCGACATACACAACCGTGCATGTGGCGTTGTATGATCCATAAACCGT
Organism: Picea sitchensis; assembly: GCA_010110895.2. Classification (NCBI taxonomy): domain Eukaryota; kingdom Viridiplantae; phylum Streptophyta; class Pinopsida; order Pinales; family Pinaceae; genus Picea; species Picea sitchensis. The sequence goes on along the minus strand of SNQJ01S0044651.1, from coordinate 27,333 downwards.
GCGTCTCCCCATGTTCTAACCCGGCTATGGGTAAGGTCCCTGTTCATTCCTTTCCTAGTCGACCACAATCCTCAAATTCAAATGTGAATAATAATAACCATGCATATTATTCCTAAGACCGCCTTGTTGGATCTGGCACTTCAATGCAATGATCAATAAACATCTTAAAATGTCCCCCAACAAGTAGTGTCTAAAATTATACAACGAATATACCATAACTAAGTCTTTTCAAGGTAGTATAATTCATTTCGACATGTAGAGCTTTTCCTGATAGAAAAGGCTATAGCAGGAATAATATCTCTTGCACCTAGTTGTGCTAAAAATACTCTTAATGCAATGGAGGAAGCATCGAGAACATGGAATTCCTTAATCTAATACTGAAACCAAAATAGGCAGAACCATTGTTCTCATTAATGTCAAAAGCTCATCGGCATTCCCCATCCATTGAAACTCTAATATCCTTCAATAACTTTTCCATAGGTGTTGTGTTTAACCGTGGTGTAACCCTTAATAAAACTTACACATCCAGTAGTGTCCCAATGTGCTGTGCAAATGTCTAACTGAAGTAGGAGGAGCTAGATCAACAATGATAATAATCTTGGAAGTATCTACCAACAACCCTTGCTTACACAAGCCAACAAATCCTAAAACACTCCAAAAGGTGAAAAAGAAAAAATACACTTGCCCAAGTTCGTGGAAATCTGGCATTGCCTGGACTTATCCAACATTAATCTCAAACATTCTATATGATATTTTACTAGACTAAAAATGATCCATTCATCAAATTATGACAATTCAAAATTTATGTAAAAATTTCTTGAATGCTTCGATCACCACCTTGGAAAATATGGTTGGTGCATTATTCAAAACAAAAGGAATCACAGTGTATTGAAAAGAACCCCATTCTCTTGCAAATGTAGTCTTATGTCTATCCCCCTTAGAAATTATGATCTAGTGATAGCCTCAAAATCCAACTGCGGATTGAATAAACTTCCTCCCATAATATCTAGAACTTCATCAAGTAGGGGCAGTGTGGGAAATGGATCATATAAACATGCATCATTTAATTTCCTGGGATCTACACGCATTCTCGATTTCTCGTCTTCTTATTTTGAACCACCATAGGGATGATCCATTTAGAATATTCAATTGGTTCTATGATTACTTCTTCCAACATTATATCTAATTCAATCTTAACTTTCTACCAGGCCTTGGATTCACTGCAGGCTCTCTCATTACATATGCCTTGCATTTTCTTTCAAAGGAATCTTCATTTCTCCCATAGTCCCTTTAATGTCCTTCATGTCTATGAATTTGGTTGGAAACAAGTCCCACTTATGAAATAGTTTCTAGGCCTCACCAATAGTAGCATCATCCCAATAGTTGCCCCAACATTTTCCAACTTAGGTGCTTCTTTCTGATCTGTTCCAATATTAGCTTTCATAATTTTAATAGGTTTCCCAACAAGCGGCAGGTAATTCAATTTCATCCCTTCTATAGCTCTTTTCCTTCATTTGAAATGTTCTATTTTAGAATCATCATCCTCATTACCATTAATATTATAACAACCTGTAAATCATCTAAAGAGGTGTAGTCCACTCATCTTCTTCTTGTTCAAGAGAGGGGGTTAGGTGGCCCCTCAAAGACCTTTTGTCTTACAATTTAAAACTGATCTACCATGGGGTAATGAACTTCAAATAGAAACGTAGCTATAAAGTTATGGGTCATACCATATCAATATGTAGTGACTAAGCCCAAATCAGCCATGATGAAGGCTCTGCTTGAAGATACTAGTTGATAGGCATATTATCTAAGGTGTTAATGAAATTATGTACCCACTCGTCTTTAGGAATGTTACTCCAGGATTCCTCACAACTTTGCACATGATTCTTAGGACAACTCTTACCTGTGTATCGAACTTCACAACCTTCAACTTGGTCTAAAAAGTGCACTAACAAGGTGCGACATTGTACCCACTCTGTGATGTTGTTCTTGTGTGTTCCCCACCATCTAACTAGTGTTGCTTTCAAGGCTGTTATATTCATAATGAATAAAAGATCAAAAATATAATGGAAATAATAGAAGCAATCAAGAAACCATGATGAATGGAGATAACTAAACAATGGCAGAAAAGGCATACTCTATTCATCAATGCTTATGTAAATAATAATGTACATAGATGTACATATATAATACAAAATACCATAACTGTCATGTAACTGTATAAAAGTTAGGTTAACTTAACTAACCAACTAACTTATGATTAGTGTTCTAACATCCCCCCTTAATCATAAGTTCGTTCTTGCCTAAAAAACTGCCACTAATTGACAATCACATGTGTCAAGTGAATATTCAGAGGGTTGGTTGAAGATGCTCTCTGAACTCTGAAGAAAATAGCAGAAGTTGATGTCTTCTACTAAATTGATGGTTTAAGGCTGACCACAAACTCATCTGGTGGTTTCAGGATGACCACAAACCAATCTGGTGGTTTTGGGATGACCACAAACCGAATGTCTAGCATAAGTTGATTTCTTCTACTAAATGACATGGTTTTAAGTTGACCATAAAATAAGAAGAGCTCAAGGCTCAAAAATATGAAAATATAACAAGTAGAAATTCATGTCTTCTGCTCAATTGGTGGTTTTAAGATGTCCACAAACTATCAAAAACAATATCATTTTTTCACATGCTCTAAATCAAACTTGGAACCTGATCCAAAATCAACATGGAACTTGACTCAACTAGATTTCCTCCCTGTCAGGGACAAGTGGTTCCAATTCCCTTGACCGTCATTTGCAAGTATGGCCAAGAAGAGATCCAGCACATCAAATTGTCTTCTGGCGGAGTCTGAAGACTCGATCTTCAACTTAGAAGACTACATCAACTGGGCCCCGATCATACCATAAATCATCAAATTTTGAAAAACATTCATGTCCATCAACTGTAGAAATATCTCCAATCAAGTACAACTGTACTTGTGTATAAATCCATCTATAATAATGCTCCAATAAATTGGCTTCCAAATGCCAACGCCAATTCCCTAACCATTCAAAATGAAGTTGTTTTTGCTTGCACTTTTGGCACCTTACTGAGGGGTGATTTTTCTTCCCACAAAGTTTAAATGGGTGAAGATCAAAACAGTTTGACTTATTATGGCCAAACCGATGATAGTGTTTGCACTATATGGGTTCTTTATGTGACTTATTATCATGATCTAGAATATCTCTCACAACATCTTCATCAACAATATCATGTACTTGTTCCTTACCAATATCCTTAAGCTATGTCTTCTTATCATCATTCAAAAAACCTCCACTCATAAAGCAAACAGGTTCACAATAATTAGGAATATGAAAGAGGTTGTTAGCATCATTTTCATATCCTAGTCGATATCAATTTCGTTTAAATCATAATTCTTCCCATGGTCGAACAATACATTTATCCGCAACTTTTTCTGACATAGGGACTTCATCTAACCAATCTTCATGTTTATGAATTTCATCACTAGTCAACTGAGCATCTTCATTATTTTTATCCTTGATGTCATTTTGGTTGTTCAAATCACATTGTTGGTGTCGAAGCAAACTTAACTCATCAGACAACAATGTGTTTTGATGTTTGAACATATCAATCTTCTTGTGTGTTACTTGTAAACAAGTAATCATTGTACTAAGAGTGCACTTGTTTATTGTAATTGTAGATTCTGTAGTTGAGTTAATTAATGTGCGCAATATTGTAAATAGTTCTTCAATTCTTTCCATTATGCAGAATGTGTAATAGAAATGCTTGTATGTTGATGCCACAAAATTTAATTTTGTATCCTATTGTGCATGCCAAGAGCGATCGTCTGGTGCATAAATGTGCCAAAAAAATGCTGCCAAAAACTACAAGATAACCAATGACGACGCACACAAATATCCTAAGATAGACCCCCTTATTCAATTTCGGGTGGGTCAAATAGGACTCCTTATAACTTCCAAAAACTCGTTATAACACCTTTACAAAAAGTCTTCAAATAAATAACAAACCCTTATAACTCTAGTTACAAACAATTAAACAATTGTGAAATTGCAAGCATTCTTATAATGAAAGCATTCTTATAACTCCTTATGTTTCCTTGAAATACACCCTTTTTTTTTTTTTTTTAATAAATTTAATAACTTATCACTCCAAAGGATTTTAAGAGATCTTGCAAGCTATATGACTTATCACTCCAAAAGGTTTCAAGGGATCTTGCAAGCTATAACCCTCATAAAGCAATATTTTAATATTCTTTATGAAAATATTTATAGCTTATTTACATGGCACTTCTTCAAAAAAATAAAATAAAAGATGATAACATAAGAACATTATAACTCTCCTATAATAAGATCTCAATGCAAATGTTTTTACTACTTTACCATTTCACCTATTTTCTTAGGGTTACATGGTGAGTTGAATTTTTATCATTAACTGACGGTGAATACCCTTTACCAAAAACTCCTATGCATGGTGGCTTCCTCGAAACTAGAGATGGGGTTACCACCAAACCCATTTGATTTCTCTACAAGCCTTTTTAATGATCCTAGCATAAAAGAATTCGCAGAAAAGATAGCCACGGATCCATCATTCAATCAAATGGTGGAGCAGCTTCAACAGAGCGTGCAGACTGAGGGACATAGAGAGGTCGTAAGCTCCTTCAGGCACACACATATCAAGAGGAAGGCAGTTTCAGTCAGAAGGCGGATTCCCTCAATCAACAATCCACCTTATTCGTCTGTTGACAAACTTTGAAGATGATGGAGAAATGCCAAAAATTGCCCACCAATGAGAATACCAATTTCAACATAATCTTGAACCAACACAATCCAAATCAATTCTTTGCTTGATGCTTATAGAATCACCAACCTTGCCCTCTCTTCAACATGTCTTTATGGGCTGAACTTCTTCAACTCCTTGAACTCTCACACACAGGCACATAGATATCACAATTCTTTGATACCACTGTTAGATTCATAATAAAGAAAATAGAAGAAATATAATGGAAATAATAGAAGCAATTAAGAAACCATGATGAATGGAGATAACTAAACAATGGCAGAAAAGGCATACTCTATTCATCAATGCTTCTGTAAATAATCATGTACATAGATGTACATATATAATACAAAATACCATAACTGTCATGTAACTATATAACAGTTAGGTTAACTTAAATAACCAACTAACTTATGATTAGTGTTTTAACAAAGGCTTCATCTAGTGCCAAAAACCTCTGTTGTACTCGTAAAATTCCTTCAAATTCAAATATAAATGTCTCTAAATTATTCAAGCCATAAAATGTAGGAAGATTACTTACTTATGTGCCAATCCAACGAATGGCCTTAGTCAATCTAGCACACCTACGGATAGAGACTTCATACATTCTATTCTGCCAATTTTCCAATGCTTCTTATGAATCTGACGAGCATGCACATTCATTTCTCCAACTTAGTTTTCCATCTGTTGTAGGATTAATATAATCTCGGTGTCTCACTGTCAGTTTATAGATGTTCTCTAGATCATATGCATGGTCTTCTTCTCTTATAGGTTTTGTGTACCTGCGAACTTCATCGGTGTTAAGAGGTGCAATGACCCTAAGGCCATCACCTTCAAATGTCATTATTCTCTTTTTCAGGTCAATAAAAGTCAAATTGTCGAAATCCCAATAAATACCCAATAACGCAGGATAGGGACAACTATCATCAACAATATTAAT
>SNQJ01S0044650.1:19799-68470 GCA_010110895.2 Picea sitchensis | reverse complement strand
TGTGAGGGCCTCAAGAGCCTTCCTTTGGGGGAAGAAGGAACCACAGTTCCCTTCCTTCATCATGCTCTGGTTTCATCAATTGATAAGCTCAAAACCATTGGTGACATCGGTGTATTTTTGTGTTTATTGTTTCTTTATCCAAATGTTCATAGTTTTAGTTTGTTTTTGTTTAAATATTGCTTGTAGTTTTCTTTGTTTCCTCTAACCCTTTCCTCCATAGTTGTCATGCTCTGCAGGACCCAACATGGCATGTAAGCACCCTCGATTTGCTCACCAGGTGACGAATTGGGTGCGAACAACCATGTCCTTTCTTTTTATTCCCTCTTGGTTGATGGTTACCATTCGGGTTGGTCAACGACTACACAAAATGTACATCCATTGACTGAGTGGGAGTGGAGGACATAGAGGAAGTGGCCCTCCTACAGACTGGTTTAGATTCAGTTATTTCAACTGGCTTGTCACCAAGTTTGCAGATTTCACATTGGAAGATCCTACAATTCCATAGACATGAGGCCCAGGATTTTGTCTAGGGTCATAGTTTGACCTCGGTGCATATGGAAGAATCTCGTATAACATCCTAGACTGAGAATATATAAGATCTAACTATTGGGCTTTAAAAATTGCTTCTTCCTCAGATGTAACCCCAGATGTAGAAACATCCTTAGAAAGATAAGGTTATAGAGACTTAAGGAACCACTCTATTATGAATTTTGGGGGTATGTAGGCCTTGGTCAACCTATTCCATCTATGCCACCCCTAGATGTGATCCGACAGAAGTTCTATGCACGCATCGTAATGTACTAGCAATTGGAAGTGGTTGAGGAAGACTAAAACCATCTGATTAAAAGTTCTATACGTCCCCCTTGGTATCTCTATATACTATTTCACAGCGACACTTGTGAGGGTGTGTTGAAACAATATTAAAATAATATAATCGTCGTTAAGGGAGTTTGAATAGTACCAAAGGTGAAAAGTAGTGACGTGATCACCAGGATCTTCACTAGTCTTGTCTTCGAATTTTCGAATATCCGAAGGAATCTTGGTGGGGAGGGGGGTTCATGTCGGATCATGACGCATAGGGTCATTCATCAACTTAGACAAGTATGGAAGATTGAGCATGGCCAGAAAAGGGGGACGAGGTTGCAACATCTGGCCCCAAGATCCTTGGAAATATTGTTGTTGTGGAATCACAACCCATCTAGGGTTCTAGTATGCACCATGGCCTTGTCTGGGATTGTAATACCCTCCTTCAAAACGATTCATTAGGGGTTGGTTGAGCACCATTCCAGTAGGAATGTTATGATGAGGGTTGTAAAATTTCCCCCAGTTGGAGTAGTTCCAGTTTTGGGATTGTCCAAGGTATGAAACTGACCTCCTCCGGGTGTGAATTCAGAGGATAAATCTAGATTCTTCATGCCAAAAGTGTTGGTCAAAATTGATACAGAGGAGATAGGTGTAAAATACGGAATGTAAGCAGTAGCTTATCCGCTAGGTTGGTTACTCCATCCAAGAGTATTAGGACCAGGATTAGACCTAGGGTGAAAAGGAGGAAGGCCTCCAACTGTAGGAGTCGTTTGTGGGATATAAGCACCACCAAACAAAAAATGGAGTATGTAGAGGAGCCATTCCCCTAAGTCCAATACTAGTATTCATATTAGATATTGGGATGGAGGTTAAAAATTGTGATGTCAAATTAGACATACCATAAGAAAAAGGGCTAGAGGTCGTAGGGATGGACTCAATACTGTACCCCGACGAGTGACAAAGGGACCCAAAAGGGTTTGTGGCTATAGGTTGAGTATTCAATATAGGACAAACATGAGTGATGATAGGAGCCTCCGACACTAAAACCATTGTGGTTGAAGGTGTCGAAGGAGTACCATTAACTATAGTGGGTATGGGAGTTGAAAGACTCCCAGTATCTTTTTGACTCGATTTAGTACTCATCCTTGCATGATCACAAGTCTGGTAGGTGGAGGCGTGTGTACCACGTTTGATAACTTTACGCCTTTTAGGAGGAAAAGACTCAAGATGCAGTGGTAATTGTAACAAGTGGTGAGACCTGCGGGGAAGTTGGTCCGGCTCCACAATGACTCAATACTTGAGATATAAAAAAAAAATCCTATGTCCAACTAGTAATCAAGGAGCACACCAAAATAAAATAAAATAAAGGCCAATATTTACACAAACAAGACAAAGTGTTTGAAATGGGCCTCCCTCCCTAAAGTAGGTATGCCTCACCCAAGAGGGGCCTAAGACTCTCTGCAAAATATCAGAGGTATGAGAATCAGTTATAAGGGTCATCATGGGCTTAAAAACCAGTTGATCATATCCCCCCAGGGAGGTAATCCTACATAAAGGTTGTGTCTTTTCCGACCCTTATTTGACCCATGGTACCTGCAGAATAACCCTTGAATGTAACATATGTGGTACCTATGTCAAGAAACTAAGAAACCATGATATAACCGATGCGTAGGTGAAAAATTGTAAGTCGGTTCTACCGTATGGGCATGATAAAAAAGCCAGAAACCTCGAAAGCACCACCTCTCATAGAGATAAAGTTACTAACAAGCTCCCCATATACGAATAGATCCCCAGAAATATATCTGATGCTAAGAAGGTATTGGGGGGATATCTCCTCAACCAACCTCACGCAACCTCATGCTTAACTCCAGTGTAAACGGAGCCTCCTAACGTCACCCATTATACAATGGATTTCACCACTCCCTTAGTCAGACACATATGTTGATTTAATAGCCTTGGAGAATCTTACTAAAAAAATCCTATTCCAAGGCTCTAAATCCTAAGCTAGTTTGTGCACCCTAGAAAACAAAATCATTTCTAATCAATTTTAAATTATCAGTGTTGCTTTTAGTGGCCTTTATTACTCAAAAAGGTGTGGTCATGAAACTAATGATATTATGACTCAACAAGTAAAATAGATTAATATTATTAAAATGAAAATTCCTAACTTCAATTCCCAATAAATGATAAGCTTTTCAAAATGCAATTTTCAATTTAGTTCTGCAATTCCAAATAAGATGCAATATTTCTATACATATACTAAGATCAATGATACAGACCCAAAAGATCAAATGCCAACAATGCAAAATGATTAATATTTTTGTATTTTCTATACAAAATAATGAAAATGCAAGGACTAAACAACAACTTGATACAAAGATTATATTGAATGTAAACAAAGACAAACCAAGTAAGATATGAAGAAGAAAACACCTAGCCTGAGATGCAAGGAAAATCAATGAAAAGGAAGATGAGAAAGGAAGACCCATAAATTTCAACCAAAGAAAGGTTTCCTATCATCCTACATGAACTTAACAGTCATAACAGAGACCCAAGAAGACTCAAAAACCATCACAACTTACCCAACAAACATCAAACTCAACAACCAAACAAAAAATGATGATGGATGCGAATGTTCAAGAGAAAACCTCATATATACGCCTCCTGGAGAAGGGAGACACGTGCATGTACACGACTGTTAGGTAAAAACCCGTGTATATGTGTTAAAACACTTCTAGGATAAGGATAAGGATAAGAAACTTAGAATCAAAATGAACAAAGGTTGTCAAGCAATCAGACGACAAGAAACTCAATATGAATGAGAGAAATCAAAGGAGAAAAACACTCCAAACCCTAAAATCAAGATTCTATCCCCAATATGGTCTCCTATTATGTTACAAGGAAAATCTCTCTATGGCCAAAGGTAAACCACAACATACAGAAATGAATGCAGAACTTAGATATAATCTCAGGTATGCTATAAAAGAAAATATACTAATAAGAAAAGACAAAGAGCCTATCTCGTCTAGACATTTGATGAAGTCCACCGTTGAGAACTTGACTCAAAGAAATACCCCTGCATCTTGTCCTAAAGAACCAAGAAATGCAAGAATATGGTGATAATATATAAATTTAGCACATTCAATATCATAATCCATCAACATTCATAAAAATTATGCCTATGGAATAACAATTCAAATATTTTCAAGATATTAATTATATGAGAAAAGAGTATTTCTATTAAAATGTAATCAACAGAAGTGAATGAATTACAAACTTCTATGTCGACACAGTTCGGAACCAAGAAACAAAGTCCCTGCCAGTTGGGCCTCCACCACTTGAATCCTCCACCAAAGGAAATCTCATATAAGAGAGACAATGAGGTTCTCAATCAAGTAGGGAAGAGCTTCGGGGTTGAACAATGTGTTCAGACTTAAAAGGACAAAGGGATGCAGACTATATATGAATTGAATAATTTCTCGAGATAAACTTTTCTCTCAAAGTTGAATTCTTATCCTCTTTTCGATAGCTCAGATATGGTCCATTTATAGCCTTCAAATGGAGCTGAAGGGTCGATTCAGAACATTTCCATTATATGGAAGGTCAAGGATCATGGATCCCATGATGTTACATGGAAATCCGACATGGGCTGTAATGGTGCAACCTACGTATAAGCATGTTGTATAATAGTTAGGGTGTGTGTATGTGGAAAAATATTGTTTTTAGATCTGGGATTTACAAAAAGGGACTTCAAGTCTGCATAGGGAAATGTAAAAGGGCCTTCTAAGAAACTTTGCATAGGGTGAGGCAAATCTTGCTATAACAACCCTATGACATTAGTCCTTTCGAAGACAAGGCATTGTGTGATATTTCTCCCCTTGAAGTTTGTGATTTTATTTTAGGACAACCATATTTGTGGAAGCATCAGTCTATGTATGAGTCTAGACCCTACAGTGTTATTATTACTTTGGGTAGACGATTGTATAGAATACCATAGGTAGCACCGTGTACCGCTATTTATTTAATCTTTGCTAAGAAATGAAGTAAGGTCATTTTACAAATCGGGAAGTTCGTATTCTTTTTTATCTGTACTCATAGTAAGAAGAAGGTCACCACCACATCTGTGGCCTCTACACAAAACCTATATTTATATAAGAATCAAGTGGAAAGGATCGTGGAATATTAAAGAGGAATATTCTCCTCACTCACAGGGGTACCAACGTACTACCAAGTTAAGCATCCAATTGACCTGACCCCCGATACATCTTTTCCTCATGGACCATTCTATCATCACTCGTTGATGGAAAATGACAAAATCAGGCATAATATCCAAGAGCTTCTACAAAAGGGGAACATCAGACCCAACTCCTCCCCTTGTGAAAGATTGATTGTACTAGTGCAGAAGAAGGAAGGGACCTTAAGACCCTGCATTGATTATAGAGAATAAACAAAATAACCGCCAGGAACTTGTACCCAATTCCTAGGATTGATGACCTTCTTGACCAACTCAAGGGGGTAAATTTATTCAGCAATATCAACCTAAAGTATGGCTACCATGAGGTTCCCATCGAACCAACTGATTTATGGAATACAACTTTAAAATCTAAAGAAGGTCTATTCAAATGGATGGTCATGCCCTCTGGCTTAACAAATGCACCAACCACTTTCATGAGGTTGATGGATGATGTATTGAGACCCTTCACCAACTCTTTTGTGGTGGTATATTTGGATTACATTGATCCAGGTGGATATTGGTGGCCACCCACCTAGTCCNGTTCTACACTTCTAGGGTTGTCTGAAGCCCCACACATGCTATAGGTGGATATGGGTGGCCTCTCACCTAATCCAACTATATTAGTTTGTATGTTTTCATGCCATAACATCTTGTTGTACTTCCAGGGCTGTTTTGGGGCCCTACTCGTTGTTTTTTTGTCTCACCAAAGTCACATTGTAAACAAAGTCATATTTTGACAAAGGAATGTGCATTTCTATGAAAGAACTTTCTAATGGGCTAGCACGCACCTAAAACAAAGGTCGTATGAAAAATTTATGACTCTTGGAAGTTGAGGTACCAAATTATACCAACTTACCCATATGGCCCACATGACTTTTGGAGTTTCACCTTCTAGGGTTAGTTTTTTGGATGTCTAGGGTTTTGGAATTCATGAGGAATATAAAAAGGCATCTGAAGCCTCATTGTATTCCATTATTCTCAGACGGATGTGCGTAGTAGCCACATATATTCTCAGAGATAGATACCACCATTCGAGCAAGTGTTTCAGTTCTGTAGTTTTACAGTTTCAACCTATTTCATTATTTAATAGAAGATATTATTCACTAGATATTTGTGTTATTATTAATATCTTTGTGTTTATTGTATTCAGTTTGTTAATCATTTAATTTTTCTCCTAAATAAAGATTAGTGGTATCAGAGTGGTCTTCTCTTCATTTATTTTACTTCGTGCATGTCCCCGACAAGATCTGGGTAGAATAAGTTGGGCCTTGAACCAATCGATCCATTTGAAGATCATTCATGTTGAGCCCGACAACAATCCATATGGGATGAAAATAAATATAATGGAGTAGGATATCCTATTAAAAAAATTTCGAGGAATCCATCACGCGACAAAGAAAAAAAATGATGGATAGCTTCACGCAGATCCTTCAATGGTTGCCCACAGGAGAAGCATATTCATCAAGAGGCCGTGAAACCCCCTTCAAGGTACATGTACATTTTTAGATTCCATTATTTGAAGGACTGATATATGCAGATGTTGTAGATAAATGGTTGAATCTACTCGAAGAATATTTTTCGATCCATAATTTTTTCGATAGGGAAATGATCACTTTTTCACTCCTCAAAGTCGTTCCCCATGTTAAATATTGGTGGGATACTTACTCTGAGAAAATGGCCATGGAGGAATCTACAATTTTTTTTGTGTCCCCTACATGGGATTCCTTCTAGGACTCCATTAAACAACAATACTACCCTGTTGGAATCTACGAGGACCAGTACAACAAATAGACCACCCTACGTCAATAAAGGGACCAAACAATACCTGATTTCACCAATATTTTCCATACCCTACACACAAAATTGGGTATCATAGGCTCTGAGCATCATCTGGTGCTCAAATACCGCATTTGTTTGTATAGATACATTCTAACAGAAATGGAGTTCCTAGACATCACCTCATTGGGCATGGATTATAGATACACTATAAAGATAGAGAAAAACTTTAAGAAGAAAAGGAGAGAGTTTGGATCTGCAAACCCCTCACAACTGAAGCAGTGAAAAGGAAGCCCCAACCCACACACTAAGGGACCAATTTGATATGACATCCCTCACAAAAACCAGTCCAAGCCATGACACAAGAAGGTCAATGAGAAGATGAATAAGGACACAAGAAAATGGTGTGAGTACCATTAAATTCCTTGGCACAAGACCGAAGAATGCCACTCCAAGTAGTCCCTCCTGGTCGAGCGGAAGGCTTCCGAGTTAGAGGTTGATTCTGATTCCAAGTCAAATATTGAAGGAGGGAAGTATATTATCGATGTTGAAACCAGTGCCACTGTCACTACCACAAAATTCCTGCCAAGTGAACCAGAAGAACCAGAGGAAGGGGAATGCCTCTTTTACTCACAGATGTGGGTCAAGGGGGCTCTACCTCATTTCATTTTCGAGAGTGGTAGTCATAAGAACCTCAATTCAGCATAAGTCGCCAAGAGGATAGACCTTCCAACGACACTGTACCCATAGATATACACCATCAATTGGATTATCCAAGGAAGATATATTTGTGTGAGCCAACAATGTCGTTTTCCCTACGACATCAAGCATTTCAAAGATGAGGTACTATGTGATATTTCCCCCTCAAAGTTTGTGATTTTATTTTAGGACAACCATATTTGTGGAAGCATCATGTTATGTATGAGTCTAGACCCCTCAATGTTATTATTACTTTGGGTCGAAAATTGTACAGGATCCCAGAGGTAGTTCCTCTTACTACTATTTATTTAATCTCTGCTAATCAATGCAGTAAGTGCATTTCATAGACCGGGAAGTTATTCTTCTTTGTGATCTATGCTCACAGTAAAAAAAATGTTGGCGCCACATCTGTGGCCTCTACACAACGACTCTCTTTGCAACATAAGCAAGTGGACAAGATCGTGGAAGAATACATAGACATATTCTCATCACCTACAAGGGTATCGACACAATGCCAAGTCAAGCATCTAATTGATCTGACCCACGGTGCACCTCTACCTAATGGACCAATCTATCAGCACTCGTTGATGGAGAATGATGAAATCAGGCATCAGATTTGAGATATTTTTCAAAATGGGCACATTAGACCCAGTTCCTCCCCTTGCAGAAGGCTGATTGTACTGGTGCAGAATAAGGATGGGACTTGGAGACTCTACATTGATTAAAGAACCTTATACAAAATCACAATCAGGAACCGCTACCCCGTTCCCGGGATTGATGATCTTCTTTAACAACTCAAGGGGGAAAATTTATTCAGCAAGATTGACCTGGAGTCTTGCTACCACGAGGTTCCCATGAAACCAACTGATCTATGGAAGACAATATTCAAGTCTAAATAAGGTTTTTACGAATGGATAGTCATTCCCTTTGGATTAACAAATGCACCAACCACTTTCATGAAGTTGATGGATGATGTATCGAGACCCTTCACCAACTCCTTTGTGGTATTATATTTGGATTACATTCTCATCTTCAACAGAATGTGGGAGGAGAACATGTGACATATTCAACAGGTTTTGAGCACTCTACGGTAGCACAAGATTTATGCCAACTTGGAAAAATTCTCTTTTGGAATGAACATGGTCAAATACTTGGTCTACATTGTTGATGAGGATGGGGCACATGTTGACCCAGCTAAGATCCAAATCATCCATGACTGGTTATCCCTGACCACACTAACTGAGCTTTAGAGATTTTTGTGACTAGCCAACTTCTATCGACGGTTCATGTTGAGATTATCCCATAATGCATGGTCCCTCATCCAGGTGAAAAAGGGAGGTGGTAGGGCCAAGTTTGTGTGGGGGAAGGAGCAACAATAAGCATTTTATGATCTGAATAATTGCTAGTGCTCATTCCCATTACTCTCCTTACCCAATCTGCATCAGCCATTTGATATTGAGACTGATGCATCTGACGATGTTGTGGGCGTAGTTCTCACTCAATATGAGCATCCAATGGAATACCATAGTGATACACTCTATGATACTATCCAGAAATACCCCATCTATGACAAGGAAACGTGCTCCATTGTAGAATCATGTCATCAATGGAAACATTACATTATGGGGAAAGAGATGATCATACAAATTGATCACAAGCCTCTGTAGTTCATACAGACACAAGGGAAATTGCAAAATGACCGCCATATGAAATGGTCCACCTACCTGCAGCAATTCCATATCAGCATACAGTATAAGACAAATATCTTCGATAATGTCACTGACTGCCTCAGTCAGCCTCATGTGGCTGCACTCACCACTGTGCTCCATTCATTTGGACATGAAGCATATGAGTGGCCCCAACTTTATTAGCAAGATCCATACTTCACCACAACCTATCATCTCTTGGGTACAGGAACAATTGTCACTTATTTTCACATTTAGGATGGACTCTTATGCCACCTAGTCCATCTCTGTATTCATATAAACGAGTGTGAAAAGATGATTTGGGAAGCCCACTACAGTCAGGTGACAAGACATTTTGGCATGGATAAAACTGTGGCCGTTCTTCAGAAACATTTTTATTGGCCAAATATTCAACACGACGTCAACAAGTATATCAAATATTTCACTTCCCATGCCATTTCCAAGCCATCCATCAAGAATCAATTATTATACACCCCTCTTCCTATTCCTGAGAAGCCTTGGGAATCCATCTCCATGGATTACATGTCTGGATTTTCGTCCACCAAGCAAGGAAATGACTGTGTGTTTGTGTTCGTTGATCGGTTTTCAAAGATGGCCATCCTCATAGCCTATAAGAAGAATTTCACAGTGGAAAATACCGCTAATCTCTTCTTCGAACAAGTGTGGGTCCACTTTTGCATACCACAAACCATCATCTCCGACTAACACAATAGGTTCGTCAACACCTTTTGGTCGAGTGTTTGGTCTTTATTGGACACCAAGCTCACAAAATCCACTGCTTTCCACCCCCAAACTGATGGCCAAACAAAGGTCGTCAATCAGATGATTTTGCATATCCTTAAAATGTACAATTCTAAGCATCCACGTACATGGGATGAGAGTCTCCCATATGTCCAACACACTTACAACAAGGCTCTCCATAGTTCCACCATCCATAGTCCATTTCAGGTGGGTCTGGGATTCCAAACCTTGGGACCCATTGATGTTTCACTTTCTCTTTCCTCGCAGAGACAGACTCTTCCCCTGATCATTATATGATCGATAAAGCCACTCAATTCATTGAGCAAATTTAGCACATCTGCGAACAAGTCGAGGGTATTTTGAAGAAATCCAATGCTAAGTACAAGTACTGCCATGATCAACATAGGGTACCACACCATTTTTAGGTTGGTGAAAAAGTCTGGTTACATTTGCAGAACAAACGTCTCACCAGGCCCCATCGAAAGCTTCACCCACTTTGTTATGGGCCTTACACTATCACCAAGGTTGTGGGTAGAAATTCTTTTGGGCTCAACACTCCACCCTTCCTTGATCTGCATCTAGTATTCAATGTGGACCTCCTTCGGCCATATTTTCACCCAATATTGCACACCTCTGAGATCGTAGAACAACTGACACCAACAAAGCTCAACCCTGACTACATGGAACAATCATCCACTGATCAAATAGTGGACACATAGGTCAAGGGAACTTGCCAACAAGAGATCCAGCTTTATTGAGTTGTCAAGGTAGGGAAACTCCTACACCAAGACAGTTGGCTCACCCTGGGACAAATCCAGCAGAAGTTTCCTCAGCTGATGGGGGAACTCAATGCAATGGATACCATTTTTTCCTAAGGGGGGAGGATTGATCCAAGTGGATATTGGTGGCCAACCACCTATTCCAATTGGCTCCTCATGTCCATTTTTTGTTTAGTACGTTCTTTTGTACTTGTTTGTAATTGTGGGTTCTACACTTCTGGGGTTGTCTAAATACCCACACATCCTTGAGGTGGATACAGGTGGCCACTCACCTAATTCAACTCGCTTGTTTTGGATGTTTTCATGTTAGCACATCTTCTTGTAATTCCAGGGCCGTTTGAGGCCCTAAATGTTGTTGTTTTGGCTCACCATAGTCAAATTGTAGACAAAGTCAAAGTTTGATATAAGAATGTGTAGCTCGCTGAAATATCATTCCAATGGGCTATCATGTGCCTAAAACAGAGGTCGTATTCAAACATTATGACCCTTGGAAGTTGAGGTACCAAATTACACCAACTTACCCATAGGGCCCACATGACTTTTGGAGTTTCACCTTGTAGGGTTAGGTTTTTGGATGTCTAGGGTTTTACAATTCATGAGTAATATAAAAAAGGCCTATGGAGCCTCATTTTATTCCATTCTTCTCATACATATGTCTATACCAGCCACATCTCTTCTCAAAGATAGCTATCACCATTCGAGCAAGTGTTTCACTTCTGGAGTTTTACAATTTCATCTTATTTCATTATTTAATAGAAGATATTGTTCACTAGATATTTGTGTTATTCTTCATATCTCTGTGTTTATTGTATTCAGTCTGTTAAGTAGTTATTTCTGCTCCTAAATTTGGATCATACATCCTCATCTTCAACCGAACTTGGGAGGAGCACATGTGACATGTTCAACAGGTTTTGAGCACTCTGCGGCAACACAAGCTGTATACAAACTTGGAAAAATGATCCTTTGGCATGAACATGGTCAAATACTTGGGCTACATTGTTGATGATCATGGGGTACATGTTGATCCAGCTAAGATCCATGTCATCCGTGATTGGCCAACCCCGACCACACTTTTAACACATAAGATTGATCATGTCAAGGAGGATTTATGGTTTTCATAGCCTAACATTTAACCATATCTCTAGGGATTATGTCATACCATCAACTAACAACCTCCTCAAAGTGTGCAAGCTATATTTGGGTTGGCGCTGCGAACTGGCACTATGAACTAGTTAAGGAGGAGCGTTGTAGCTCTGATAGGTTGCAGGCACTCACATTTGGACTTATAAAAATCCACAAAATCCTTAGGACCATCAAGTATTCCATGAGATATTTTCTCTTGTTTGGAGATCAGGAAAGGAGTATGGCCTCTTGTTTTCTCTTGGTGTTGCGAACTATCACAAGCGTTGCGAACTCATTTCCTGTAGTAGATGCATCTAACGATTTTATCAGAACTCCAAAATGGTGATGTGGGTTTTTCTGAAATAGTTTTTGGAGAATAGTGATAATGTCATTGACTTTCTATCAAAATTGCAACCTGAGATAGTTTTTAATTCGAGAGATATAATTAAAACACCATTGCTCTACAAACTGGCGCTACAAACTCTCTGTTTTTCATAGTTGTTGGATATTCTCCTTGTTTGTAGGTTTCCACCTGTCAAGAAAGGTTCGAATGGTCTCCTAGGATTTGTTTGGACATGAGAGACATGTGTTTCATCTCCATATCAATCAGTATGACCTATTTCAAAATGCATTTATCATCATAGACAAAATCCCAAAAAATTAGGAATTTGTTAGGCCTTTTTTGGAATCTTTTGTAATAAGACTCCTAAATGAAGGAGGATACTATGTAAATCCTTGGTTTCGACCTACTTAGGGTAGATAGATATTATTCACTATAAATGAAAGGGATTTTTCTAATAAAAGGGTTGGACTCATGAGCCAAGAGAGGAGAGAGATGGAGGAGTAGTTTTAGTTGCTCATTTGTAACCTTGAGGGCTTGCTTGTAATGAAATTTTCTGCCATTAAAGATTCATGAGAGTTGTTATCAGATTATCTTCTTTGTTTTCCCACTTCTTTGTTATATTCTTTCTTGAACATATTGCAGGTTTTGAGGATCATAGCTTCCATTGATTGATGGATTCATGAACAATAGAGGATCTCTTGTATCTTTCCCATTAAATCATTGTTTCTTGTTTACACAATCTTTATATGTTTGCAGAAAGGATCTCTGTACAATGGATGTTCTTCCTTTTTTCATCTTCACCATGCTTATACTCATCATTATATATCCCTTTTGTCTAATATACAGTTTGATTTCCTTTCATCTGTAGGATGTTGTGACTCCTTGTCCAATGGAATTCTTTTGCTCACAATTTTTTTCCCCCTCCCTTTCTTTCCCAGTCTTGTTGATCCACCTTCTCAAACCATTCAATCCATTTATATTCTAATTGTTACTGGGCTTACACTTACAACAGTATAAGTGTCACTCTCAATGCTAAAACAAAATTGCGTCATTTCAGGGGAAGAAAGTGAAGAATTCTTCCTTCAGAGAACGACAACAATCATATGCAGCTCTTGATCGTAGACATGATAAGGATAGAAGCTTGACTACAATATTCTACCTGGAGACTCCACTAGTTTTAAATGGACAACATTATTGCTCAGAGGTATGAATTTTGTGATTTCTCAAATATATCTAGTTTTCCAAACCTCGTGCCTGATAGAAGTAAATGGGAAGGTTGCCTTCCTAGGTTTAGAGGAAAAGATTGGGAAGTGCCAACTAATTTTTTATTATATTTTCATGAGTGCATGCTTAATTTGAAAGTTATACATGGAGATGTCATGATGAATTTGTTAAAATATTCCTTGGAAGGAAAATCTCGTGATTGGTGTAGATCTCTTCCAGTTGACAATGTTAATTCTTTGAAAGGTTTTCAATTTTACTTTGATTCATTTTGTAAAGATAAATTTTTCAGATGACTTCCATTATCCAGAATGTTCCCATGAATACGATTTTTTATGTAAATATGATAATCATGAAAGGAATACTTGTGTTGAAGAATATTTTGTAATAGAAGAGATTGTTCATGATGATAAAGAGGTTGATAATTTTCAAAATGACATGCTTTCCTATGAATTTGGAATAGAAGAAAATAATCAGGTTTCTGAAAGTTTACGTGCTATAATTATTTTTTATTATTATGAATCTAAATATGTGTTTTCTCTAACTAAAAATCATGAGGATCAACTATCTTTAAGTCAAATTGCTCTTGAAATCAATGAAGGCAGCCCACAACATCTTTTAGTTTTACAGACAGATGAGACTGGCAATAGTCATGAGATTGGGCATATACAAGGGCAATCCAATCTCCAACTAGAACAACAAGAAGAGGTTTTTCTTTATGACTTTCATGACCCTATGACTGATTGTTTGGAGTCTTTGAGAAGTGCAGATGTCAAACCTTTCTTGTTTAGTGGATGTTAGTTCTGCTTTCTTTTTGAACTACACTTTTCTATGCCATGGACTCCTTCACTTTTTCGATCCAGATCAAAAGTTTCAACAATTAATCGGATACTTTCATGGCTTCATTAGATACATGAATTCACTTGATCAAGAAGCAACATAGTTGGTTAGCGTAGGAGTAGGGTGAATAATACTCATTTCTCGAGCTTTGGTTTGCAGTGGTTTTGTTTTCAGTATATGGATGTTCTCAGTTTTCAATAAGGAGCAGAGGTGCTCTCAGGAATACAAGTTTTTCAGATAGAGATGAAACAGATAAGGCACTGGAACTACATGTTCTTGGCATCTCACAGGGAGCATGCAATCCCCTATGGATCTAGAGGTTAACACATAACATTGATCATGTCAAGGAGGATTTATCGTTTTCAGAGCCTACAATTTAACCATTTCTCCAGGGATTTTGTCATACCATCAAATAACATCCTCCTCGAAGTGTGAAGTCTATATTTGATTTGGTGATGTGAACTAGCTAAGGACGAGAATTATAGCTTGGATAGGTTGTAGGAACTAACGTTTGAACTTATTAACATCCACAACAACCTTAGAAACATCAAGTACTCCATGATATTTTTTGTCTTTTTTGGAGGTTAGGAAAGGATTATGGATGCTTGTTTTCTCTTGGTGGTCCGAACTTTCACAGGAACTGCGAACTCGCTAACAGAGGTGTTGCGAACTCATTTCTAGTACCAGATGTGTCTAAATATTTGATCATAAATCCAAAACGGTGATGTGGGTTTTTCTGAACTTTTTTGTGGAGTATATTGATAATGTCATTGACATGTTGTTCACATTTTAGCCTGACCTAGTTTGTAATTCAATAACTATAATTAAAACAATAGGGAAATGAAAACTCTATGTTTTGCATAGTTGTTGGATATTTTCCTTGTTTGGAGGTTTCCACCTATGAAGCAAGGTTTGAATGGTCTCATAGGATGTTTTTGGAAATGAAGTACATGTTTTCCATCTCTAGATCAATCAATATGACTTGTTTCAAAAGGAATTTATCATCATAGACAAAATCCCAAAAAAATAGGATTTTGTTGGAATATTTTGTAACAAGACTCTTAATTGGTGAAGGATCCTATGTAACTCCTTTGTTTCAAACTACTTAGGGTAGATATAGACTATTCACTATAAATGAAAGGGTTTTTGATGAGAAAAGGGTTGGATTCATGATCCAGGAGAGGAGAGATTTGGAAGAGCAATTTTAGTTGCTCATTGTTAAGCTTGAGGACCTCCTTGTAATGACATTTTCTTCCATTAAAGATTCATCAGAGTTGTTATCATATTGTCTTATTTATTTTCCCGCTTCTTTGTGATGTAGAAGAATTACCTTCAAAGTCAAATATGAAAGCATGGAGGAAGGGACATGAGATCTCAACATGACAGAATTTCAAATCAAAAATTAACATTGAATTAAATCGAGTTGTTGAGATATTTTGTAAACAACATTTTAAAAATGTAACTTGTTTATAAAGTTGTGAGAGACTGTAAGAGGTTGCATATATGGAGTGTTTACTCTTATCTAGCAATAAATGGTATTTAATGTAAAAGAGGAGGTTAGGTGAGAGAGGACAATCTCGCAGAGGCCCTCTTTTGTAAGGAGACCTTACATCGGATGAGATTTAGGAGATGAAATGAAATGAGATTTAGGAGAGGTAGATATGGAGAGAGAGGTCTGATAGGAGAAACATATCTCGGGTAGAGAGAGTCTTAGGACACTAAGGAAGTAGAATAGTTATGAGGAGAACTAGAGAGAAATGGGACTCTGTTGTAGTCCAATTTTTGTAAACATCTGTATAGACATACAGAGATAATAGAAAACCAGTTTCTCCTGCATATGGTGTGTTTGTGTATTTTCATGAATGAATGCTCTGGATGTGTTATAATTTTCATTTGCAGTAGGAGATATAATTATTTTATATTCATTGAGTTTTATAATTTAGTTATGGATTCTTTAGGCTATGAAAGGAGTGGACAACAAAACATTCGAGGTTTTGTAGCCAGCGCAATGAGTGTGCATCTGAATTCTACGGAATAAAAAAAGAACGTGCAAGGAGGGTGCACCAGAGAGATCACAAACTCAAGGAATCTCAAGGCTACTAAATACCTTAGAGGGGAGACTATGCAGAATAAGAACAAAGAAGCAAAGTCACTGAGAACTCTATAGAGATCTGCCAGGAGGGCATCGAGTGAGTGCAAGAGTGCACAAAAGGAACTTTGTGTTGAGTTCAGGGAGAAACAAAGTTACTGAACACTATGTAAGGAGAATATTTTCAAAGTGTGCATTGAGCCAGGATAACGCCAGGAGAGAAAGAAGAATTTATTGTCAAGAAATCCTTCAGATCTAAGTTTAATGAAATCCCAGAAGCGCAAAGAGTGCATGGGAGATTGGAATCTTCAAGGAGATCAATCTTAGAAGGGAAAACACAAGGAATGTGTGAGTGGTGAAATTATTCTAAGTCCAAAAGCTCATAAGAGATAATGCTTGCAAGAGCATAAGTGAGACCCAAGATAGTCAAGTTTGCAGGAGAAATTTCAAAGGCCGAAACCTTTGAATGCAGACTAAATCTTCAAAAGACAGAAGAAGTAAAAAATTTAGGATATTTGAGTCGTTAGATCATCCGAAGGAAATCTCAGGCGATGGATCAACCAAGAGAATCTGGACTATCATATATCGTGAGTTCAAGAGGAGGCAAGTTTGATACCTTAAAATCCCAAAGTGTGAATAGTCGAAGAGACGAGAGTCGTCAATATGCAAGGGGACACTTGTCAACAGATCGCAAGCTCCAGGAAAATTGTATTGAACCTCTAAGTTGAGATTTTATATTTGCGAAGCTCGAAGAGCTGAAGCAGATCCGAGTCATCAAATCACCCGAAGTGAATCTAAGTTGTTGGACTAGGAGAGGAGACGTGGCGAATATATAAGCACTTTGGGTAAAGTTCTAGAGAAATTTATAGCCGTCAAATGAAAGGGAGACATGGATAAAATCCATGTACTATGGGTAAAGTCCCAAAGTTTACCTTAGTCGTTGATTCGAAGAGGACACGCGTCAGTGGATTATAGCCTCCAGTTAGAAGTCATTGGAGGAAGGTGAGTTTGACATTCAAGATTTTCGAAGCCCGAAAATCCGAAACGACGAGAGTCGTCGATGTGAAGGTGGACACATGGCAACAAATCTAGAACTGTAGATGAAAAGCGGAGGAGGAAAAGGTCCAAAACCCTAGAGAATATTTTGATCGTTGATCGAGGAGGGAATCGTAGGATCGTTGATCTGGTTGAGGAGACCAGAGTCTCGAAGAGGGAGTACAACCTTGATTGAGAAGGATACATGTTAGTATATATTCCACTTTGGAAGATAACCAGTCATCAGTGGCAAGGATTTGAGAACTGAAAGTCCTGAAGGGTGGACTCACGAAGGAGATCCTAACCGTAGGTTCAGGGAGACAACTGGAAATAGATCATTAACTCTAGAAGATTGGAGTACGAAGAGTAGCGAGGTTTGCGATTTCAAACGCCCAAAGCCTGAAATCACAAAGGTGATCTCTATCGTTGATCGAGAAGGGGAAGATCTAGTTTGTATATGTGAAAGGAGAAGATTTGAGCCATCGATTCAGACAATATCACCAAGATCGTGATATCGACGACCTCGTAGCATATCGAGGACAAGAGCTGCGTGGAATTTAAAGGTTGTATCCCGAGAACACATGTGAAGAAAGGGGATTCGATAGAATTTGTTGATCACAGATCATTTCCAAAAGCGAGAAATCGATGGACATGAAGGATTGTGGGGCCAAGACATGCTCAGATGTTATTTTTCCTTGAGCGGGCAACAATTGGAACCACAATATTCACAAATGGATACGTGGCAGCACAAGGAGGATTGCGAGGAGAAAAGTGGGTTGGTTTCAAATCATTCCTATCGTGCCCGCAATTATGCATTAGCACAAGGATGTGAACCAGGTTCGTATGAAGGAGGGGCTAACGCCCAAGGGGCTTACACTTGAACTAATGTTTTGGGAGCGTGTGGAAATTAGCTTGCAGGTCCGACGAACCTGCACATAGAAGGAAAAGGGGACCTTTGTATATTTTATTTGGGTTCAAAGAGGAACCAGAGGAGTTGATTCAACTCTGCATTTAGAAAGATCCTAGACCGAGAGGTCACAGAACCCGAGGAGGGTAGGGGGTTGCATCAGGTGGTATAAGAGATTTTAATTTTTCTAGTAGAAAATAGGAAAAGGGTGAGACAGTGAAAGGAGACGACCTAATAACATCATGTGGTGAAAGGAAGCCAGAGTGCAGATGCTCTGTACAAAGGTTTTTCCATGCGCACAGTAGAAACAAAATTTTAAATAGCCCAGTGAGCTGTGAGAGAATATGGAGATGCTCTCGGATGTAGAGTAATCCATAGGCTTTCCAGGAGGGCAAGTAGAAGGTGGAAATGGTTACTTAAGTCCATGAGCATGGTCTAAGAAAAGTTTGCAAGAAGAAATGCAATCCAGATATGGGTTTAGAGCTCAATAAGATAAGAGAAAGTATGGAACAACTAGCATTGAAGATGCAACAAGAGGCAAAGGTACACTGCAGATATGAATGTCCTCGAAACAGGAAGGTAAAATGGCATGTTCAGAAGTTGTTGGCCAGAAAGAAACAAAAAGGGTTGAGAAAGTGGCTGAGGCATGCTGAAAACCTCAGTGACATAGAGGAATAAATGATTCACATATGTGAATGAGAGATGAGAAGACACCTTAGTGATGTGGAGGAGGCGAGATCAGATGAAGATCTCATAAACTGCCGAGTGGGCAGAAATGGATTTTCGAGTTGCCAGATGAGCAATGGAAAGAGATCAGTGGAAGGTCTTATATACTGCCAGGGGAGTAGTAATGAAAGTTCAAGTTTCTAGGTGGGCAATGAGATGGGATCAGTTGATCTCATAGACTGCCAGGTAGACAGAAGAGAAGTCCCAAATTTCCAGTTGGGTAGGGGGAAAGAGATGAGACTGTCTAAGAGTCTCACAGACTCTATTGAGAGTTCATATTAGAAAGGAGTGTTGATGGATAAATATTCATGTGGATTTGTAGTCCATGTGAATGAATATGATGAGAATTTAAATACCCTCACCATCCAAGAGGAGGATCAGAGGAGAATTCTGATTATTGGGGGAATTCAGATATTCCTACGAGATAGCCCAGTTGACGCTAGAGCATGTGTTGTAGATGAAATAGTAGGATAAGGAAAACCAATGCTAATTGTCATGATGATCGAGTAGATATTAGAAGCTTCCCAAGGAGAAGAGGAAGAAACAGAGTAGACACTGATGTCTACCCCAGCAAAAGGAGAAGAGCATTCATAAGAATGGCTCAAAATTTTCAGTTAGGACATTGGACATGAGATGACTGCGACACTGGAGTTTGCAGCAGAAAGAGAAATAGACAACAAAGATCTTGTTGATCTATATGCAGAATTGGAAGCCCTGGAGAGGAGGCTAATGGTGCAAAGTGATACAGATGGAGGAGGATACCAACCGGAGGAGCAGTTGGAAGAAGTTGGACTTGAACCAACACAAGAGGAGCTAGTAGAAGAAATTATGTCATAGGAGGAAGTTGAGGGACAACTCAAATATGAGACTGTGGAACTGGAGTCTACAGCAGAGTGGAAACTTACTACCACAAGGTGAAGTAAAGACATCATGGGAGATCGAGTAGGTTTTCCCACTGATAAGTATGGAAAAGAGAAGGTAGTGTGATAGAGAAGACTGCATAAGGATAACCAACCATTGGAGCAGATGGATAGGGTGATAGAGGAGATAAGGAAGCTGATGATGAGGTCAACACAAGAAGCAATCAACAAAGGAAAACTAAACATAAGAGAACCTGCAGCAGCGGTGGGGAAGAAGAAGAAGAATATGTGGAAGTAGCAACAACAACATAGCTGGACAGGATCAAGAGGACAAATCCAAGGAAGAGTCTGGGATCTAGGGGGATTTCAACATTGGAAAAGAGGAACTCATGATAAGGAGCTCATGAGTTTCGCAGCATAGGCGTATGATGCATGAGCATCGCCTTCAAAGTCAAAGATGCAAGCATGGAGGTAGGGAAGCGACATCTCATCATGACAGAATTTCAAATCAGAAATTAACTCCGAATTAAATCGATTTGTTGAGATATTTTGTAAATAACATTTAAAAAATGTAACTTGTTTAAAAAGTCATGAAGGACTGTAAGAGGTTGCAGATATGGAGTGTAAAGTCATGAAGGACTATACAGAGTCACTGAGAACTCTGTAGAGCTATGACAGGAGGGCATCGAGTGAGTGAAAGAGTGCACATAAGGAACTCTGTGTTAAGTTCGAGGAGAAATAGAGTTACTAAACACTTTATAAGGAGAATACCTACAAAGTGTGCATCAATCCAGGAGAATGCCAGGAGGGAGAGAAGAATTTCTTGTCAATAAATCCTTCGTATATGAGTTTAATGAAATCCCAGAAGCGCGAAGAGTGCGTGGGAGATCAAAATCTTCGAGGAGATAAATATCATAAGGGATAACGCAAGGAATGCGTGAGTGAAAGACTTATTCTAAGTCCAAAAGCTTAGAAGAGATAAACCTTGCAAGAGCGTAAGCAAGACCCAAGATAGTTGGGTTTGTAGGAGAAATTTCAAAGGCTGAATCCTTTGAATGAAGAATAAATCTTCAAAAGATAGAAGAAGTCGAAATTTAAAGAGGAGGAGCGACAACAACCATCAGATTTGGTTATAAGGAGGAGTCTAGACCATTAGATCAACGTCCAACGAACAAAGGAAGCACAGATAAGAAGAACATATCTCCAGTGTTGGATATGAGTGCAGAGGGTCGACAATCATTTGATCAAGGTGAAGTGCACATGTTTTAACCCTTGTGTACACAGGGAGACTGGTCAAAGATTGAGGATTGAGATTATCCAAGGCCAAAGAGCCAGAGAGCCAAAGTATAATCTCAACCATTTGATCAGTCGAAGGAGATCTGAGCCGTTAGATCATCTGAAGGAAATCTCGGGCGTTGAATCGGCCAAGAGAATATAGACTGTCATATATCATGAGTTCAGGAGGAGAAAAGTTTGAGACTTGAAAATCTCGAAGTGTGAATAGTCAAAGAGCTAAGAGTCATCGATCTACAAGGTGACACTTGTCAACAAATCACGAGCTCTGGGAAAATTGTATTGATCCTCTAAGTTGATATTTGAGATTCACGAATCCCGAAGAGCTAAAGAAGATCCAAGTCGTCAGATCATCCAAAGTGAATCTGAGTCGTCAGACTAGGAGAGGAGACGTGGCAAAGATATGAGCACTCTGGGTAAAGTTCTGGAGTGATTTATAGACGTCAGATGCAGGGGAGATGTGGAGAAAATCCATGTACTCTGGGTAAAGTCCTGAAGTAAACCTTAGTCGTTGATCCAAAGAGGACATGCATTAGTGGATTATAGGCTATAGATAGAAGTCATTGGAGGAAGGCAAGGTTTGACATTTGATATTTCTAAAGCTTGAAAATCCGAAACGACGAGATCCATTGATGTGAAGGTGAACACGTGGCAGCAAATTTAGAACTCTGGAAGAAAAGAGGAGGAGGAAAAGGTCTAAAAACCTAGAGAAGATTTCAATCGTCGATCAAGGATGAAATCATAGGACTGTTGATCTGGTTGAGGAGACCAAAGTCCCAAAGCGAGAGTACAACCATTGATTGGGTAGGATACGTGTCATCAAATATTCCACTCTAGAAGATAACCAGTTAGCAATGGAGAGGATTTGAGAACTGAAAGTCCTGAAGGCCGGACTCACAGAGTATATCCTGAACATAGGTTTAGGGAGACAGATGGAAATAGATCGTTAACTTTGTAATATTGGAGTACGTAGAGTAGCGAGGTTTGATATTTCAAATGCCCGAATCCCAGAATCATGAAGTGATCTCAACCGTTGATCAAGAAGGGGCATATTTGGTTTGTAGATTTGAAAGGTACATATCTAATTCGTCCGTTCATACAAGATTGTCATGATCACGATATAGACGATCCTGTAGCATATCAGGCACAGGGGTTGTGCGGACTTTAAAGGTCATAGCCCGAGGACACATGTGAAGAAAGGGGATTCGATAGAATCCATTGATCACGGATCATCGTCGAAAGAGAGAAATCGATGGACGAGAAGGATTGTGGGGCCAGGACATGCTCGGATGTTAATTTTCCTTGAGCGAGCCACGATTAGAACCAAGTTATTCACAAATGGATACCTGGCAGCATGAGGAGGATTGTGGGTTAAAAATTGGGTTGGTTTGAAACCACTCTTGTCATGCCCACAATCGCACATTAGCACAAGGACACAACCCAGGGTTGTATGAAGGAGGAGCTAACTCCAAAGGGGCTTACGCCTGAACTAGTGTTTTGGGAGTGTGTGGAAATTAGCCCACGGGTCTGATAGACCTGCACACAAAAGGAAAAAGGGACTTCTGTATATTTGATTTGGGTTCAAAGAGGAACCCAAGGATTCGATTCAACTTTGTAGTTAGAAAGGTCCTAGACCCGGAGGTCGCAGAACCCCAGGAGGGTAGGGGGGTTTTATCACATTGTTATCTTCTTGCTTAAACATATTGCAGGTTTGTAGGATCATAACTGCCATTTATTGATGGATTCATGAAAAATAGAGGATATGTTGTAGATTTCCCATTAAATCATTGTTTATTGTTTAAGCAATATTTATCTGTTTGTAGAAAGGATCTCTATACAATGGATGTTATTCCTTTTTTCATATTCACCATGCTTCTACTCATCATTATACATCCCTTTTGTCTGATATACAGTTTGATTTCCTTTGATTTGTAGGATGTTGTGACACCTTTCCCAATGGAGTTCTTTTGTTGACAGTTTCCTTCCCTCTCCCTTTCCTTCCCATTATTGTTGATTCACCAACTCAAACCATTCAATCAATTTATATTTTGATGGGTACTAGTCTTACACTTACAAAATTCTAAGTGTGACTTTTAATGCTAACACACACTAACTGAGCTTCAGATATTCTTATGACTAGCCAACTTCTACCGATAGTTCATTTTGGGATTTCCCCATATTGCATGGGCCCTTAGCCAAGTGACTAAGGGAAGTGACAGAGAAAATTTCATGTGAGGGAAGGAACAAAAATGCGCATTTAATGATCAAAAGAATCACTTGTGCTCAACTCAAGTACTCTCCTTTCCCGATCTGCAACAACCATTAGAGATTGAGATTGATGCATCTAACAATTTTGTAGGCACACTTCTCACCTAGCACAGTCATCCAGTGGCATACCATAGTAAGACACTCTTAGATACTGTCTGAAAATATGATGGAGGAGCATCGCTCAACGTCAGCAATGAGCCAACATTCCAACACATCATCATGCATTCAAGAGAGGGAGAGGCACTGACCCTCCCATTTTTAAATTTGAAATATGATCCTACAGTAATTAGTGTTGTAAGGTTGAGTGAAAACTAAGCCATGCCTTTGCATAGGCAGAAGTTAATCTCACCTTTAATGGCTGTCAGGTTGATGCCTCTATATTCAATTCAGACTAGATGACCATTTAAGAAACTTCAATGTAATAGATGAGGTTAGGTGAAGGAGAGGATAGGCACGTAGAGCCCCTCTTTTGTAAAGAGATCTTTGCATCATATTTCAAAAAAGATATAGAGTTTTAGAATTAGGGGGAGGATTATGAGAAATAGCTTGAGGATCTTAGAAGATTGGAAATAGGATTAGGAAGTTCTTGGAAAGATCCTGAGAGATATGAGACTTTGTTGTAGTCCAGCCTGCACATATTGTAATCAGATTTTAATATTAATGAAAAGACAACAGTTTTTCCTGCATATGATTGTTTATGTGTTTATGTGTTTCATGAATGTATGTTGTAGATGTATGATAGATTTCATCTGCAGTAGGAAGATAGATTTCTCTATCTTTTCCGAGTTAGAAATATTATTCAGGATTCTTTAGGCTGTGTAAGGAGTGCACAACAAAACACTCGAGGTTTTGTAGAAAGCACAAGGAGTGTGCATATGAACTCTATGGAGTCAGAGAAGAACATACCAGGAGCGTGCACCATAGTGATAAAAACTAAAGAGGAACCTCTAGGTTGATGAATACCTTAGAGTAGAAATTGTGCATAGAAATCATAGAGAGACATAGTCACTGAGAACTATGTGGAGCTCTGCCAAGTGGGGATCGAGCAGGTGCAAGTGTACACAATGAGAACTATATGTCGAGTTCAAAGAGAGGATTATCAGAGGAAGATACTCAAAGAATTACTGTACACTTTGTACAAACCTCTCAACAAGGTGTTCTTTGAGTGAGAGGTTGCCAGGAGTTCACAAGCACCATTTGAAGGGAGAAAAAGGGTCGAGAACCTTACGAGACTAAAAAAATACAAAGATTAGAAGGAATAACCCTTTTATAAGTACATATGAGTCCTAGGAAATCGATCTCGCAAGATAAAGTTCAAGGGCCGAAGTCTTTCAACCCTTACAAAGTCTTCCATGTCAGAAGAAATAAAAATCTCAAGAGGAGGAATGACAACAGTCGTTGGATCTATTATTGGAATAAATCTGGATCAATAGTTCAGGGTCCAAGGAAACAAAGGAGAGTGTTGAGGAGGAAACAGATCCCAGTCGTTGGATCTGAGCGAAAAGGACTGACATTCATCCAATACAAGGTAAAATGCATGGGCTTTAACCCTTAGTTCACACATACGAGAAGACTTGCCAATGTCCTGAAGTCCCAAAGTGATGAGGGACCGTTCATCATCAAGAGTGACAGGTGGAAAAATATCCACAAATCCAGAGCGAGAGCACTTTAGAAGTTTGTGGTCAAGGAGGGAGTGAAATTGCTAAATAGCTGAAATAGATCTAGGTCATTGGTTGTGAGGAGACGTGTCAATAGATATGAGTCTCCAGGAGGAACGAGTGCACAGGAGTTGAAACTCCCGAAACCCAAAGATTCGAAGCGGATATAGGCCATCAGATCAATGGGGAGACACGCGTCAAGAGACCGTGTGTTTCGAGTGAAAGCACTCCCGGAGGAACGATTTCATAGGATTTCTAAACTCTCGAATCCCGAAGAGCCATAGAGAAAGGAACCAAAGAGCTAAATTGAATCTAGACCATCATATTCAGAAGGAAACGTGTCGAAGGATCGCAATATCCAAGTGAAACCACTCCGAGATAAAACCGAAGGAGGAGAATTTGAGATCGCCAAAGCCCGAATAGCCGAATCAGCTGGGAGTTGTCAATATATGGGAGGACACATGTCGTTAGATCATGGACTCTGGGTAAAACAATCCAAGAGAAGCAAAGCATGGAGAGGTTGATATTTGAGAATTCTGAAGGCCGAAGTCTTGAAGCATATGAGAGTCGTCGACATGAAGGTGGACACATGATGCCAGATCTAGAACTCTAGAGGAATGTGAAGGGAGAAAATGCCGAAACCCCGAAGGAAATATCGATCGTTGATCAAGAAGGGGGTCAAAGGAGCATTGATCTAGTTGAAATGGAGAAAGATCTGAAGCGAAGGTAGAGCCATTGATTTGAGGAGGACACATTGTAGGAGATCTTCCATTTTGGATAAAGTCACTCCGGAAGAAAGAGGAGGTGTTGAACAAGAACTCTCAAAGGCCGAAGAATCGGAGTTCATCTCAGTCATCTGATTTCTAGTGACAGGTGTCAGTAGATCTTCCACTTCAGAAGATAGCCATGTCAACAAAAGCAGAGTTGAGAGTTTAAACTCCCAAAGGATGAAAGGAAAAATCAATCATGGTTGTTGATTGAAAGGGACATGTGTCGATAGATCGTGGAGATCTTGGATAGAGTGCTCCGAGGAGAAGGAAGGAAAATGGGTCAGATATCAGCCATTGATCATGAAACATCACCAAGGTCATAAGATTTATGGTTGAGATGGATTATGGGGCCTTAATATGCTCGTACTTTAAAATTCTCAGAGTGGGCCGCAATTGAAACCATGGTATTGTAAAAGGGACGTGTGGTGATTGGAGGTGAATTGATTGGAGAAAAGTGGGTTGGTCTCAAACCACTCTAGGTCACACCCGCAATCACATATTTACCTGAGTTCATAGCCCAGGGCCATAGATAGGAAGGGGCTAATGAAGAAAGAGCTAGCGCCTGAAATTCGACATTTCAGAAGAACGCATGAGGAGCTCGCGGGCATCATAGGACTTGCATCAGAAGCGAAAGGGGACATGTATAAGTTCATTTGGGTTCAAGAAGGATCCTCAAGAGTCGATCTGACTTAACATATTGAAATTTCCTAGACAGGGAGGTCCTAGATTCCCCAGGAGGGGAGGGGGGTTGCATCAGGTGGTATGAGAGCTTGATTTCGTCTATAGATTTCAGATGAAGGAGATAAAGACGATAGTATGACTACATCAAGTAGTATCAGAGGGTTAATTTCTCCTGTAGACAACAAGTGAAATAGAATATAGAGTATCGATGCTCTATGTGAAGGATTTTTGCAAGTGTGGAAAATAAAATTGGATAGTCTGGTGAGCTGTAGGAAAAGTTGGAGATTCTCTCGGATGCAAATTAATCCACATACTTTATAGAAGGGAAAGAAGAGGGTAAAAATGGCTACTGAAGGCCATGAACATGGTCAGAGAGAGGGCCACAAGAAGAAAAGAAATCCAGATATGGATCTGGAGCTCATATACATAAACTAAAGAATGGAAAGGCTAGCATTGAAGATGAAGCGGGAGGCAAAGGTACACTGGAGGTACAAATGGCCTCTGAATAGGAAGGCAAAATGGCATGTTCAAAATTTGTTCACCAGAAAGAAGCAACATGTAGTAAGGAGGTGCCTAAGGCATGTTGAAAACATCAGTGACATAGAACAGGAGATGGTTTACATATGTGAACCAGAAATTGGAGGAACCCTTTGCGATGAGGAAGGGAGATCATCAAAGGATCTCATAAACTGCCAGGTGGGAAGAGATGAAATTTTAGGTTGCCATATGGGAAATGTAAGGAGATCAACGACTGGTCTCAATGACTACCAGGTGAGTAGTGATGAAAGTTTAGATTTCCAAGTGGGAAATTAAGAGAGATCATTGGAGGATCTCATAGACTTCCAGGAGGAAAGTGATAAAATTTCATATTCCCAGATGAGTGATGAGCTGAGATCAATGGAGGATCACATAGACTGCCAGGGGGGAAATGATAAAAATTCATATTGTTAGGTGGGCAATGCGAAAGAGATGAGATTTTCTCAGAGTCTCATAAACTCTGTTAATATTTCATATCAACAAAGAGAGTTGATGGACGAGGATCAGAGGTGCAGATTCAAAATATTCCTACCAAGTAGCCTAGTGGAGGCCAGGTAATGTGTTGCAGATGCAACAATAAAAGGATAGCCAACATAGACTGTCAAAGAGGAGGAGGATAAGGAGAAGACACTGATGTTTTCCCAAGCAGAAGGAGAAGAGAATTCAGAGGAATGGCTCAAACGTTTCAGCCAGTAAGCTAAACATGAGATGACTACAACACTGGAGCCTGCAGCAAAAGAGGAAGAAGAGAACATGGATTTTGTTGATATGTATGAAGAACTGGAAGCCCTAGAGAGAAGGGTGATAGTGAAAAGAAAACACATCCAACAAGCTAGGTTGGAGACAGATGGAGGAGCATAACATCTTGGAGAACAACTGGAGGAAGCTGGAGATGTACCAACAGAGGAGATGACAGAAGAAACCAATATGTCAAAGGAGGAAGTTGAGAAACAACTCAGTGATGATACTACAGAAATGGAGTCTACAGCAGGGTGGAAAGCTAATGCCAAAGAAGAAAAAAATTACATGGGGTATCAAGATGATATACCCTTTGATGTGTATGAGGAGGAAGAGTTGCAACAGAGAAGGCTGCATAAGAAGAGCCAACCATTGGAGAAGTTGGACAGAGTGATAGAGGAGATAAGGAAGATTATTTTGAGATCAATGCAAGAAGAAATCAACAAACAAAATATGAATAGAGGAGAGCTTGCCATTGCACTAGGGAAGAAGAAGAAGAATCAACAACAACAACAACAATAGCAAAGAAAAGGAGCAAGAGGATAGCTCCAAGGGAAAGTTTGGGATGCAGAGGGATTTCAATAGCAGAACAAAGGAGCTCATGAGCAGGAACCCCTGATTTTCCCAGCAGTGGAATATGATGCATGATCATCACTCCACCTCAGTGATGTTCTACCATTCCAACACATCAACACGCATTCAATAGAGGGAGAGGGACCAATCCTTCCATTTTTAAATTTGAAATATGATCCTATAGGGATTAGTGTTGTAAGGTTGAGTGAAAACCAAGCCATGAATTTGTACAGGTAGAAGGTAAGGTCACCTTTAATGGCTGACAGGTTGATGGATCTAGATTCAATTCATACTAGATGGCCATTTAAGAAACTTCAATGTAATAGATGAGGTTAGGTGAAGGAGAGGATAGGCCCGTAGAGCCCCTCTTTTGTAAAGATATCTTTGTATCATATTTCAAAAAAATATATAGAGTTTTTGAATTAGGGGAGGATTTTGAGAAAGATCCCGAGGAGCTCAAAAGCTCATAAATAGGACCAGGAAGTTCTTGGAGAGAGCTTGAGAGATATGAGACTATGTTGTAGTCCAGCCTGCACATATTGTAATCATATTTAGTATTAATGAAAAGACAATAGTTTTTCCTGCATATGATTGTTTATTTGTTTGTTTGTTTCATGAATGTATGTTGTAGATGTATGATAGCTTTCATCTGCAGTAGGAAGATATATTTATTTATCTTTGTTGAGTTAGAAATATTATTCTGGATTCTTTAGGCTGTGTAAGGAGTGCACAACATAACACTTGAGGTTTTGTAGCCAACACAAGGATTGTGCATATGAACTCTGTGGATTCAGAGAAGAATGTGCCAGGAGGGCACACTAGAGTGATAACAACTCAAGAGGAACCTCTAGGTTGTTGAATACCTTAGAGTAGAAGTTGTGCACATAAATCATAGAGAGATAGAGTCACTGAGAACTCTGTGGAGCTCTGCCAAGTGGGCATCGAGTAGGTGCAAGTGTACATAAGGAGAACTCTTGGTCGAGTTCAAAGAGAGAAGTATCAGAGTAAGATACTCACAGAGTTACTGAAAACTCTGTAGAAAACTCTCAGCAAGGTGTGATTTGAGAGAGAGGTTGTCAGGAGGGCACAAGAAACCTTTGAAGGAAGCAGAAGGGACGATACCCTTAGGAGACTGACTAAATTCAAAGATCAGAAGGAATAATGGTTTTAGAAGTGCAGAAGAGTCCCAGGAAATTGGGCTCGCAAGAGAAAGTTCAAGGTCTGAAGTATTTCAACCCTTACAAAGTCTTCCAACTCGGAAGAAATAAAAATCTTAGGAGGAGGAATGACAACATTCGTCGGATCTATTGTTGTAATAAATATGGACTGCTAGTTTAGTGTCTAGGAAAGAAAAGGAGAGTACTGAGGAGGAAACAAATCCCAACTGTTGGATTTGAGAAAAAAGGACTGACATTCGTCTTATCCAAGATAAAATGCATGGTCTTTAACCCTTAGTGTGCATAGATGAGAGGACTTGCCAAAGTCCCAAAGTCCCAAAGTGATGAGTGAGCGTTCATTGTCAAGAGGGATAGGTGGAAAAATATCCAAAACTCCAGAGCAAGATAACTTTGGAAGTTTGTTGTCAAGGAGGGAGCGAAATCATCGAATAGCCAAAATAGATCAAGGCCTTTACCTGAAAGGAGACACGCATCAACAAATCCGACTCTCCAGGAGAAATAACTCTAGGAGGAACGAGTGCGCAGGAGTTGAAACTCCCAAAATTTGAAGAGTTGAAGCAGATATAGGTCGTCAGATCAAGGGGGAGTGTTATAGGATAAATCCGTAAGTGCGGACACGAACCGATCTCCCTAGATCCACCTGGATCTAGAACAAAACAGGACAGAATATACCGCTTTCCCTAGATCTAACTATTGAATTAAATTGGAAGTGAGAAGAATATATGCACCTTGTAATCGCTTCCTTGGTCTCTGTTGTTCCTTGCTTCGCTCCAGTGCTCTTGTGCGGTCAAGATCAAAACAACACAAACCAACCAAAGTGAAAGCAAATAATATATCCAATANACTTGCTCATGCATGAAGAAAATCAACCACTTGTGATGACCTTGCTGTTGTCTCTTGCTACTGTAGTGTCAGTCCTCCATACAGTCTTGCACTAATTCTCTAATCAATCTCTAACTAGCTTGCTTCTTGTTTGCTTAACCCTTTCCATGAGCAATCCCCTCAATATATAGGAGAAGCTATATTAGTTACTTGGATAGGAAATGATCCCAAGATATCTGGAATGCCAGTACTTGAACAACCATTCGAAAGCCAACTCACCCTTCGAGAAGATTCCCTTCTAGAAGGTTCGAGATTCTTATATTTTTCCCCTTTAAGAACATGTTCTCACCCTAACAATGAGTATAGTGCGAGAAGTTCGCACCCCAGCTTAATGTAGCCTGCGAGAATTAGGCATTCTCGTAGGTGAATATATAAGTAGCCTGCGAACATCCTTCAAAAGTATGAGTTCTGGAAGAAGACAACTATAACTTCTCTCAGGAAAGTGTTCTTAGTAAAGAGTTTGATTTTCCATCATCATAACATCATCATGACATCATCATAATGACCAAATTTGTGGATAACAGGGAGACATGTGTCAAGAGACCATGTGTCTCGGGTGAAAGCACTCTAGGAGGAACGAGTGCATAAGAGTTTGAAACTCTTGAAGCTCGAAGAGCCAAAGAGCCAAAGAGAGAGGAGTTGAAGAGTCGAAGTGAATCTGGACCATCAGACATAAAAGTACATGCGTCGACAGATTACAATCTATGGATGAAAGCACTCCAAGAGAAAAGTGAAGGAGGAGAATTTGAGATCGTCAAAGCCTGAATAGCCGAAGCAGCTGGGAGTCGTCGATCTGCGAGAGGACACATGTCGTTAGATCATGGATTTCGGGTAAAATGATCCAAGGGAAACAGAGCGTGGAGAGGTTGATATTTGAGAATTATGAAGGCCTAAGTCCCGAAGTAGATGAGAGTCATCGATGTGAAGGTGGACACATGACGCCAGATCTAGAACTCTGGAGGAAAGAGAAGGGAGAAAACACTGAAACGCCGAAGGAGATATCGATCATTGATCGAGAAGGGGGTCGAAGGACCGTTGATATGGTTTAAAGGGATAAAGTACTGATGCAAAGGAAGAGCCATTGATTTGAGGAGGACACATGGCAGGAGATCTGCCATTTCAGAGAAAGTCACTTCGAAAGAAAGGGGAGGTGTTGAACAAGAACTCTCGAAGGGCGGAGAGTCAGATTTCATCTCAATCGTCTAATTTCTAAGGCAGGTGTGAGTAGATATTCCACTTCATAAGATATCCATGTCATCGAAAGTAGAGTTGAGAGTTGAAACACCCAAAGGCCAAAAGGAGAAATCGATCGCAACCGTTGATTGAAAGGGACATGTGTCGATAGATCATGGAGATATAGGATAGTGTGCTCTAGGGAGAAGGAAGTAAAAGGGGTCAGATATCAGTCGTTGATCACGAAACACTATCGAGGTCAAAATATCGACGGTTGAGATGGATTGCAGGGCCAGAACATGCTCGGACTTTAAAATTATTAGAGCGGGATGCAATTGAAACCACGATATTGTAAAAGGGACATGTGGTTATTGGAGGTGAATTGCATGGAGAAAATAAGGTTGGTCTCAAACCACTCTAGTCCATGCCTACAATCACATATTTACATGAGATCATAGCCCAGGGCCATAGGCAGGAAGGGGCTAATGAAGAAAAAGCTAGCGCCCAAAATTCGACATTTCATAAGCACATGGGAAGAGGTCGTGGGAATCATAGGACCTACACCAGAAGAGAAAGGGGACATGTATAAGTTGGTTTGGCTTCAATCATTAGCCCGGAGAGTGGATCTGACTCAACAAATTGAATGATCCTAGACCGGGAGGTCGCAAAACCCCCAGGATGGGAAGGGGGCCGTATCAAAATACCCTACCTATGACAAGGAAATGTATTCCATTGTGCAAGCCTATAGTTAGTGGAAACATTACATTTTTGGAAAGGAGACAATCATCCACACTAATAAAAATCCTTTGTAGTTCATATAGACAGAGGGGAAATTGTAGATCAACTACCATCAGAAGTAGTCGACCTACATGCATCAGTTCCATGTGAACATCAAGTATAAGACATGGACCTCAAATCGTGTCGTTGACTGCCTCAATCGACCTACCATTTTTTCACTCAAAACTATGCCCCATTGTTGTGGACATGAGGCATTTGAGTGGCCCTAACTTTATCAAAAAGATCTGGACTTCTCCACCACCTATCATCTCTTGGGTATAGGCACGCCTGTCACCTATTTTCAAATTCAGGATTGACTATTATTCCATCACAACCATCCCTGTGTTCCTGCAAGCGAGAGTGAAAAGATGATTTGGGAAGCCCACTACAGTTGGATGGAAGGACATTTTTGGTTGAAGAAAATTTTGGTCATTCTACATAAAAAAACATATTGACCAAAACTTCGACATGACTTCAACAAGTATATCATATCTTTCATTGCTTGTGTCATTGCCAGGCCATACATAAGTAAGCAAGGATTATATGCCCCTCTTCTTACTCCCAAGAATCCTTGGGAATCCATATCAATGGATTATGTTAGCACTGAGAGTCACCCTCAGATTGCAAGAGGATAAGCCCAACACCCATCAAATAGTTTTTTAAATGTAGATTAATGATAGAAGGTGAAATGGCCAAAACGCAGCATAGCAATGTTTCAACATAGAAAATCTACTCTAGTATGCATACAAAAATAAGGTTTTGGTTAACTTCAGTCAGTGGTTTAAGGATAAATGTGAGTAGATGGAATACTTGGTGAGGAATATGGATAGGTGTTCTATAAGAATCAGGCCTTCTAGCAACTATATGAAGAAAAAATCAGTCACAAGAACTTCTTGAACTAAATTTAAAACACTGAAAAATATTTACAACAACATTGTAATCAAACATCCATTATAACAAAACCATAACATCTCATAAGGATCATCTAATAATGAGAATTTAGTGTAAGAAGAAACTATATAATGAAAAGAGGATGACTTCTATTAATCAAAATATCTCAGATCTCATACATAAACCAGAGTTGCATCTATGTTTAGTCAAAATATTACAAAATAGGGATCTCCGCTCAACCATTCAAACCCTCCAATTACATTCTCCTGATGTATTTGAAATCAAAGCAGTAAAACAACATCTTGATATGTGAGTTGGAATTTCAATCGTAGGATTCTCAACAAAAAACTATTAATCTAACATATGTACAAGTGGATCTCCTGTTTAGAATCAAGAATCTTGTTGGAAACAACTCTAACAAGATATAAATGACATGATTTGTTGTTTCTTGGGCGCATCTCCTCGAGTGCCATGTGTCCTCCAATACTTTGTGTTGAGCTCCATATGCCACTAGTTGATCATTGGTTCCCCCTAAATCATCAAATCTAAGAGGAGGCAAGGAATTCAAAACTTTTGACTGTAACAATCAATTCATAGCATATTTTCATAGTGCAACTGGTAGCAGATTTCGTAGTGCCTGCCTCTATAAAATTGTTTTGTAGCTGATTCCAAAGCGGATTCAATAGGATATTTCATAGCACCCTCCTGTAAACAATTTCTAC
Organism: Picea sitchensis; assembly: GCA_010110895.2. Taxonomy (NCBI): domain Eukaryota; kingdom Viridiplantae; phylum Streptophyta; class Pinopsida; order Pinales; family Pinaceae; genus Picea; species Picea sitchensis. Next base: position 34,447 of record SNQJ01S0044650.1, on the reverse strand, counting down.
ATCGACTTTTCGTAGAGAAATCCCACTTTGTGTCTGGCTTGGTGATTCTGCAATGCTTTCGGTAGTGAATCTGCAGAACAACCTGTGTGGATGATTTTGTAGTGCTAGGGGCTACACATTGCTCTGTGTTTTTCTATTTTAAGCAGTGAACTTTGAAAACTCAAAAAGTCTTAGCAAAAGGACAATGAGCCTATATGTGCCTTAAGTATGTGAAATTATAATACCTCCCTCAAAACTTCAAGCTGCAAAAAATGATCATCATAAAAAATGGGTCTGTCTTATTTTCCATTTCATCTCCTCAATCTGGGACTTCTCCTTGTTGCAGGAGAACTTCCCTCTATTACAAATTTTTTTTATTTCTATTGCAGGGGAACTTCTCTCTACTCTAGGGGAATTTTTCTCTATTGTAGGGGCATTTCTCTCTATTGCAGCTTGGGCTAGAACATTTAAATTCCTCTGAACTAGATCATCCTTGAAGGGATGCAATTCTTCTTTGAGATTTTTGTTTTGGAACTGTATGATTCTATTTTTCTTGTACAAAGTCTGATGTTTCCTATGGAGAGACAATAATATTTATTTTGTAAACCTAGCCAGATCAAGGGTTAGATTATACATGTCCATGAGTTCACTGATCTTCCTCCTCTTAGTCAATATTTCTCCCTTCAAATGGGAAACTTCCTTCCTTGCATCCCTGAGTTGTCTGATCAATCTCTTAAATGTGGGGTTATCAGGGGGAGTGATAATCTTTATGACTTCAACAAGATTCTTAGTACCTTCACCCTTACCGTTGTCTTTATTATGAACATAATGTTTGGTCATGACCTCAATAGGCTTCACAACAGTGTCCCTTTTACCTTTAACTTTCTTTGGCACAAAAGCCTTGAGTATGATTTATGTTTCAACATTTTCCTTGTGGGTTGATGATCTAGTGAAAGGCCTCTTGACTCTTGTCTCAACTGCTGCAGTAGGTGGAGTAAAATTCAATTTTTTCCCCTTTTTGGCTATGGTTTTGGCTGATGAGGGAACTTCCTCTATTTCAAGTGTATGCTAAGGTGAAATTTCCCTATGTGGGGACTGATGGACTTCCCTCTCTTCTTCCTCAATTTCCTTAGGAATTTCCTTGTCTTGGGCAATAGATTTGCTCTTTCTCTTTTTTATTGTTTGTGATTGGGTAACACTACTAGCTGGAAAAGGGATCTGCACCATGGATTGAGGGGTGCATGCTTCATCTAATCACATATTAGCATATACAATGAATTGTTCCCAAGTGAGGCTTCTCTTCTTCAATTATTCCATTACAAGCATCCTGATCAACCCAGAGTGGAAAACACTAGTGTCCACAACCTTGGACTTGGGTTGGACCCTATCATCTATTTTTTCCATACTTATAAACAAATAGAAAGGGATATTCATCAAATACTTGCCTGTGAAGTGTAGAAAGACCCTAATGTGATATTGGTATATCATGTTGAATCTTCCCTCACATGTAAAATACCTCTGGTTAATTTTCAACATTTTGTCAAATCCCTCAACCAAGTGGCTCCTAGGCACTCCCTTGGAAAAAATATCTTTATGATTATCTGGCTTGAGAAAATCCTTAGAAAAGGTTGCATTGAGAGTCATAGATTTGAACCACTTCTCACCAGTATTGGGTATCTCAGTGGTTGTTGTAATAGTGGCCTCAAATACCTCCAACTTAAGGGTTCCTACCTTGGTCTTAGTGCCATCAAAGTTTAAAGAAAAATCCCTTGTTACTTCAAGGTGTCCCCTTTGCATGTTTTGAAAGAAATATAGGAAACCGACCCTTTGGAAGACCTCCCTGATCATAGGCTCAACATAAACTAGGTGCATGTCAGAAGGCTCAGTCCTGAATACACTCCCACATTTGTGACATTTCTTCTATTGGGGTGTATCCATTGATAGAAGAAGGAGGTCAAGCACTGTAATTTTATTAGAGGTAAGGAAACTAAACATAGACAAAAGTCTTTAAGTTTTGAAAGATGATCCTTATTTGGTCTTTCAAGGATTTCCTCCAATTCACTTCTTAACTAATAAGAGACTGGTTTGATGGATGAAAATGGGGGAGAAAGATACTCTAAGAAATGATATGCAGGGATACTACGCTGTCAAATTTTATGCTAACATAGGGCCACCATACAATTTCATCATCATTTTTAAAAGAAAGGGCTCCTAAACTTTTCACTGCAAATAGAATTTGAGATGAAAATATAGAATGGAACAGTGAATGATGAGAGATAATGATGTATTTGTGAGCATAGAATATGCAATGGTTTGAACCAGAAATTGAAACGATGAACATGGGATCCATAACGCAGTTTTGGCAACATTTCATGTAGCATAGCATAGACAACAAGAGCCAAGAGAATAAATGGGCATAACATATTTGATATCAAATTGACTCAATTTCAGTGGAGGAAACTAACAGTATGTATATGGATAGGAATTTTTCGGAGGTAGGGGTAAAGGATTTGGTTGGTGGAAGAAACCACAATTTACAGTGCTAGGTTCTACGAAAAGATAAGACAAAAACCTTAATGATCTTCAACAAAGCTCGAATAGATCAAGAAGTACATAGACACCATAGTTTGATTATTGTTGATCTTATGAAGGAATGAAATTGATTGCAACCACCCCAATATCCAATTCACCTTGCTCATTTGGTCTGTAGCATAATCCACAACACTGTCTGGACTAGTAGTTTCTTCAGCGTCAAGCTAGGAGCAGGATTTCAAATTTTGATAACTAGTTAGAACTCATAAATGACCAAATCATGATTATTCCTTTTGAAGACAAGGGTGCTAAAAAAAATGAATAGGCATGACATCAAATTCATAATTGTGACTGATGGTAAAGAGGGAGAGTGTACAAATATGCTCTAGGAAAACAAGTAGTGAGTTGGAAGCATACTTGACAAGGTTTGATTTGACTCCCTAATGGGAAAAGGGACAAAGTGGAGAGGTTCAAGATTATGAATGGATGGAGTGACTTGTCAGGTTTGTGGAGTCATGGGGTTCATAGTTATAGTATTCAAATCAAGTGATGAGTCAAGAGTGTAAACCATAAAATTAACCAAGGGTATAAACCATAGGTGTGGGTCAAATATGTGAGCCAAGTTCCAACCTTTTATTTACTTAAGTTATCCTAAGAAAACCATAAAGAGAAAATAAAAAACAATCTTAAAAATAATAATGGGTGAAAATTAAAACCTAAGGAGAAATTTGACACATGACAAATTCATGTGATAACATTGGCTCCATAGGGGATGGCATGCTCCCTGTGAGCTTCCAAGAACAAGCATTTTTAGTGTCTTATCCTAGGGCTATGGGGTAATTTATTCAAACAAAAATGAAAAAGAAAAAGTGATATTTACAATGAATGGAAAGTCACTCATGGATTAAGAAAAATACTTCTTCAGAAAGTTCCCATTGATAGGGCCACAAAAAACTTCATAATCCTCCAAGTTCTACAATTTATAAGTGTTATTTGAAAATACCCCAGAGATCTTGAAAGGACCAATCCACAAGGCTTTGAATTTACCATGTTTGTCTTTGTCTTTCTTGGGTGCATCCCACTTGAGCACTATATATCCCAGCTATAAATATTATTTTCTTACCTTCTTGTCAAAGGCTTGCTTGATCTTCTATTGATGGTCCTGTACTTTGTCAACGAGCTCCTCCCTAGTCTGTTATACTTCTACCAGATGTTGTATCCTCCTGACCATATCATAAGGTTCTCCTTGGTAGTCTTGAAGGAACTTTTCCACATGCAAGGAAAACTGAGTAGGAACGATAGCTTCAACCCCATATACAAGATGAAAAGGAGAAATACCAAGTGACCTCTTTGTTGTAACTCTATTAGCCCATAAGTCAAATTTCATCTTTGAGTCCCATGTTTTCTTATTGTCTTCTAACAATTTATTGATGATCTTTATGAGGCTCTTGTTAGAGGAATCTGTCAAACCATTTCCTTGGGGGTAATATGGAGTAGAATGGACTAATTTAATCCCATATTGTTAACAAAACTGGATCAATGGTTCAACTTTAAAATATTAAACATTGTCAGTAACAATATTGCTTCGACAACCAAATCTTGACATGATATCCTCAAGAAAACTAATGATTAATCTATGGGAGGCACTCCTTGTAGGAATGGCTTCTATCCACTTGGTGAAATCATCAGTGGCATTCAAAATCCACCTATGTTTACCACTTGAAGTTCGATGGATTTCCCCAATGAATTCAAGCCCCATTGTTGAAAAGGTCCAGAAACCACTGCATGCTTTAAAGGCAAAGATTTGATTTGCTTCTTTGTAGAAAAAAAATGGAATTTGACACAATATCTAATGTTTTCACAAACATCGGTAAAAATACTAGGCCAAAAATACCCAACTCTGACGATTTTATAGGCTATGGTTCTCCAAATGTGATGCCCCCCACACAAGTTGTCATGAAAATCAGTCATGGCATTTTGGGTCTCCTGTGGATCTAAACATATCAAAAGAACCCCTAGAGGAAATTTCCAATACAAAATGTGATCAATGAGACAATATCTAATTTCTTTAATCTTTAAAGTTCTTACCTTGTTCTTTTCCAAACCATCAAGAAGCTACAACTTTTGCAGAAAATATATGATGTCTTTATACCAAGTGCATTCTTCCAAGTTGGGGCTAGTATGAGAGATTTTGTCAGCAAAATCAACTTGGTGATTTTCTAAGTTTATGTTCATGAAATTAACCCCTAATTCTTTGCAATTTGATTAAGCCAACAACCTAGCTAAACCTTGTCCTTTCACTAGTTTAGTGGGTTTCATTTCAAGGTCAAATTCTATAATTTTAGAAATCCATTTTTTCCTCTTCCCATCTATGTCAGGATAGATAAGGATAGACCAAATCATAAGAATTATTTTCCATGATATCATATCTCATTTCTGCATCCCTAAATGCTCTGCTAAAAAAGGAAATAGGTTTCTCTAACCCCTCTATATTTTTCTACAACAATACAACAACCAATGTGTCAAATGAGGCAAAGGAAAATATCATAAATTCCTTGGAATAATTAGGGTTGATGAGAATTGGTGATTCAGTTAAATCCTTTTTGATTTGGTCAAAAGAATCTCGAGCTGCAACAGTCCATTTCACCTCATTTCCTTTCCTAAGCATGGATGTAATGTACTTAACCAATTCAACAAATTTAGAGATGATCCTTCTCAGAAAATTGATTTTACCCAAGAAATATTGAACTTCTTTCTTGGATCTAGGAAGAGATAAAGTTTGGATGGCCTCTACTCTGCTTGGATCAATTCTTACCCCTGTTGCTAATAAAATGTGCCCCAATAACTTATGTTCCTTCATAGAAAACAAATACTTCTTAGGATTGAGAGAGAGACCAAAAATTTTGCAATTCAGGAAGACCCTTTTCAAATGATGATAATGTTCTTTATCAGGTTTTGAGAAAAATGTAATGTCATCTAAATAGATGACCACAAATTTTTCCTTCTCCCCAATAAAGGCAATATCCATTGCTCACTAAAAGGTTTATCCCACATTAATTAATACAAAGGGAATTTTAGCATACATGAATGTGCCCCAAGGAGTAGTGAAGGTTGTCTTCTCTCTATCTTCAGGAAAGACAGAGATCTGATTATACCCTAAAAATCCATCAATCATAGAAATCCTAGATGAGCCAGTCACTCTCTGCAAAATGTGTTGCATATTTAGAAAGGGGTAATTATCTTTCTTGGAGCTTCTATTCAAATTCCTGAAGTCAACACATAGTCTAATTTCCCATGATTCTTCCTCACAGGGACCAAGTTAGCCACCCACTCAGAGTATCCCAAAGGAATTATGATCTTGTCATCTAGTAGGTTCTTCACTTCTTTTTCCATAATAGACAACAACATGGGATTTATCTATCTGAGTTTTTTCCTAAAAGGATTGGTCTCCTCTTTCAAAGGGATATTATGTTCAAATATGTTTTTGTCATATGTTTGTAAATCTTCATATTTCCAAGAAAACACATTAGCAAACTCTTTTAAAATATTAACATACTCAACTCTTTGTTCCTTTGACAAGCTGTTAGAAAACTTCACATACTTTGGATCCTCCTTTGTACCTAAATTGCATTAAGTCACATCAACATTTTTAGTTGAACCTTTAACCTTCACAACAATATCATTTCTATCAAACAATGTCTCTTAGGGGACTAGTCCTTTTGGAATATGGTTACTAGGCAATTGAACAATATGATGGTAAACATTTTTATTCACAAAAATATCAGCATGAGGAATTTTGTCATAATCATGATCTTGATCAATATGTAGGTCACAAAACTCATCCAAAGTTTCAAGAAATATTTTGACATCAAGATCATCCTCAAAGAGCTTCCAATGTTTGACATTGTCAGGTATAGAGGTTCTATACTTCACTTCCACATCATATTTGAGCTTAGGGGGGAAAGGAACTCTGAAATTACTTGTTGAAACAACCAAGGAATCTACCGTAGTATTTTCCCCTCTCAGAACAAAAGAGATACTAAAATCCAAGAAGAAATTATCAACAAGATCCAAAACCTCATTTTTGTAAGTCCTTAACCTAGGGTGTTTATCTTGATATCGATTTTTGACTTGATGTACAATTAATTCATCATCTCCAAACACTTCTAACTCTTCAATATTCATGTCTTTAGCAGCCCTCAAACCCAAAACAACAACCTCATATTCTGCCACATTGTTTGTAGTTTCAAATTGAAGCTTGTAAGACAAAGATATGATCTCTTGGGTAGGGGAAATAAAGACTAACCCAACACCAACACCTTCCTTAGAAGAGGCTCCATCAAAACAAATATTCCAAACAAAGGTGTTAGGAGGAGAAATTTCACAAGAGGTAATGGGTTGTTTTGTAATTTCAATAGGTGATTGAGGAGAATCAGTTAGCTGTAAAATAGTGGATCCTAAATCACTATCAATTGCAAAAATAGGGTGGTATGTAGGATTGTCTTCATCACTGATGATGTAGGCTAGTTGTGCATACCTATAAAGCCTTCTATGTTCTCCCCGAAATAAATAAATGGTCACATATGAAAGGTCCATTTGCAAAGTTCCCCCTAGTCGTTTGATCCAAGATCTTGACAAGAGCATCCCAAACTTAGGGGGGGCATCATCCACCACAATATCCATGACCACACTTTTCATGGGAAATTGGAACAGGGTAGCAACCAGGTCTTTGATAAACCCAAGACACTTCAGTTTCCTAGAATAAAATGAGTATAGGTCATGGCAATTTTTTTTAATTTCCATCCCAAGCTCATCCATGACAGTTTTAGGAATGAGGTTATGAGATTGACCTGAGTCCATCAAGAAGTTTTGCAACACTTTATCATGAATGTTTAATAATGTATAGAAAGGAGGGGAAGATTCATCTCTATCCTCTACCAAAGGTCCCAATATGAATGTTGGATTTTCATCTTGAAGGTTGACCGAGTCTATGGAATTAGAATAAGGTTCAGGCTGCAGCATTTTGGATAGATATTTTTTGAATTCCTCATTCTTAATGAGCTCCAAAAAAGATACTAGGATTTTGATTTTTTGAATCTCACTTTCAAAGCTATAAGAAGATGGATATTTTAGAATCTCCTTAATTTCTAGGGCAGGGCTCTTAACCAATTCCTGAGGGTTTCGTGCCTCTTTTTATTTCTTGCTAGATGCCACATCCTTAGCAGATTTTTCTATTTTAGTGGGCTGATCAGAAATGTCAGGCTTTCCCTCTTTATTTTTTCACCTTAGGTTGTATTTATTTGGATTGTCATTGGTTTTTTTCCCCTTTACTCAATTCATTCAATTGGATATCCATGAGAGACTCATCATATGCAGATTGGGTTAAATGGGGGGATGAAGAGGTGTCACCAAGACAATGGATTTCTGGATCAGTTTCTTCATCCTCTCCTTCTTCATCAACAACAAGGCTCTTTTGGAGAGGGGCTTGGACTTTTTTGTCATCCCTATCCCTAGTTATTTTATCTCTTTGTAGGACTTGATGGGAATTATTTGGTCTTCTGAAATTTCCTCTATTATGAACATTTTGCGTGTTCCTATAGTTCTTCTTTCCTTCAAGTTTCAACTTCTCCATTTCAGTAGAAAGTGATTTTAGCAAGTTTGTTAGTTCATCAACTTGAGGGTGGAGAACAGGGGAGTCTGAGGTTGAAGCTTCAACCCTAAATTTTATTTTGTCTCTATCATATTTTCTCCTAAGCTTGTCAATTGCCAGTAGGTTAGATTCTACTTCCAAAGTTGCATCTTTCATATAAGATAGAGAGGTAGATCTCCTTTCTCTTAACATGAGGCAAAACTCAGGGTCAAAATCACTGGCATAGGTGATCTTGGAAGAATTTTTTGTAGGCTTTATTTCAGTGGGAATTTGGTTGTACATTTTATTAAATCTCTTTGATAAGTCCTAAACAGATTCCCCCTCTATCCTCTTAAGTGACCCAAATTCTATAATGTAATAAATGAAATCCTTTTTATCCCCCAATGCCTCAAAAAAGCATCATCCAAAGCTTCAATTCTAGAAATAGATCCAGGATTCAAACCCCTAAACCATTTTCGATCCTCACCATCAAGGCTCTGTACAAACACCCTCATCCATACCTAGTCATTCTCGATATCAATATTGTCTTCATAACTATAAAAGGCTACAAGGTGTTCTTTTGCAGTTATGTTTTCCTGTCCTGTGAACTTGGGCATGTACTTAAGGTAGTCTGCAACTGGAAGAGAATTCATAGGCTAAGGTAAAATAAGAGGGGCATACCTAGCAACCACTATGGCATCAATCCTATTTCTAGGAAGATTAGCACCTGCCATTGGGTTGTGAACTCTAAGAGAACAAGGGAGATATGTATTTTTGATAGATAAAAATGCATGTTTGATTTTAGGAGAAAGAGAGAGATTGGATGGAGAGATTTTAGTTTTCACAGGAAGACGTTGAGTCTTGGAATAAGATGGTATAGGGTCCAAGGGAAATGATGTTTCCTCCTCTTTAGTCACAACAATTTTTATAAGAGGAGTAGGAAAACCCAAGGTAGGAAAATATTCTAAGCTCTCAAGTCTAAACCATCTTATAACATCACGAGAGGCAATAGTTTCGAAACATTCTTCTTTCAATTTGGGACTAAAAGAAGAGTATTCAATAGGAAAATTTTCAAAATACAAATTTCTAGAAACTTCAACATAGGGTAGAAGAGGAGAATTGGATATAACTACTGGAGTATTAAAGGTAGAATCATGAACATGACTAGAAGTACCTGGTACAATAGCTGGAAATCCTTCTTGAGAAGCTTTTCCTTTCTTGATAATATTCTATAGGTCAGCTTCAGGTGTTTCTAGAGGTAATTGTGGAGTAGACCTTGTGTGTCTGCCTTTGGGAGCCACAACTGAAATAATGGAGTCACTAGGTGCAAGTTGTAATCTTCAATGTACTGATTTCTAATGCACATTTAGAATCAATATTGCTTTGTCGTTCAATCCTAGGGAAATTTATTCAATTCATTCCCCGACGATGACACCAAGAGTGTTAGCATTGAGAGTCACCCTCAGATTGCAAGAGGATAATCCCAACACCCATCAAATAGGTTTGTAAATGTAAATTAATGATAGAAGATCAAATGGAAAAAACTCAACATAACAATGTTTCAACACATAAAATCTAGGCTAGTATGCATAAGCAAATGAGGTTTTGTTTAACTTCATTCACTGATTTAAGGATAAATGTTAGTAGATGGAAGACTTGGTGAGGAAGATGGATAGTTATGCTATAAGCATCAGGCCTTCTAGAAGCTAGGTGAAAAAAAACTGAGTCACAAGAACTTCTTGAACTAAATTTAAAACACTGAAAAATATTTACAACAACATTATAATCAAACATCGATTATAACACAACCATAAAATATCATAAGGATCATCCAATAATGAGAATTCGAAGTAAGAAGAAACAATATAATGAAAAGAGGTTGACTTCTATTAATCAAAATATCTCAGATCTCATACATAAACCGGAGTAAAACTCTGTTTATTCAAAATACTACAAAATAGGGAGCTATGATCAACCATTCAAACCCTCCAACTACATTCTCCTAATGTATTTATAATCAAAACCATAAAACAACATATTGATATGTGAGTTGGCCTTTCTATCCTAGGATTATCCACAAAAATATATTAATGTAACATCTGTACAACTGGATCTAACAGACTACTATAATCAAGGAGCATGTTGGCAACAAATCTAACAAGATATAAATGGCATGATTTGTTGTTGCTTGGGAGAATCTCCTCCGGTGCCATCTGTCCTCCAAGACTTTATGCTAAGCTCCATATGCCACTTGTTGATCATTGTTTCCCTCCAAATCATCAAAGATAAGAGTTGGTAACAGTTAGTTCAAAGAATATTTTCATAGCGCAACTGGTATCATATTGTGTAGCACCTTCCTCTGTAAAATTATTCTGCAGTCGATTCCATAGCACATTCGGTAGCATATTTCATAGCGCCCTCCTATAAAAAAATTCTGCAGTGAATTTCCATAGATAACTTCCACTTTATGTCTCACTACGTGATTCTAAAGTGCTTTCGATAGAGAATATGCATAACAACATGTGTGGATGATTTTGTAGCGCCAGGCGCTACAAAATGCTCTATGTTTTTCTGTTTCAAGAAATGAACTTCAAAAACTCAAAAAGTCTTAGCAGAAGGATAATGAGCCCATAGATTCCTTCAGTAGGTGAAATTATAATACGTCCCTCAAAACTTCAAGCTACAAAATCTTATCAGCATAAAAAAAGGGTCTGTCATATTTTCCATTTCATCTCCTCGATCTGGCACTTCTCCTTGTTGCAAGAGAACTTCACTCTGTTGCAACAACATTTATTTCTATTTCAGGGTCACTTCTCTCTATTGTAGGGGCATTTTTCTCTATTGCAAGGTCTTTTCTCTCTATTCCATCTTGGGATAGAACATTTAAGTTCCTCTGGGCTAGATCATCCTTGAAGGGTTGCAATTCTTCTTTGAGATTTCTATTTTGGGATTATATGCTTCTGTTTTTCCTATACAAAGTCTAAAGTTTCCTATGGAGAGGCAAGAATCTTGTTTCTGTAAACCTATCCAGAACAAGAGTTTGATTATACATGTCCATGAGTTCAGTCATCTACCTCCTCTCAGTCAATCTTTCTCCCATCAAATGGGAAACTACCTTCCTCGCATCCTTGAGTTGTCTAATCAATCTCTTGAAGGTGGGATTATCAGGGCGAGTGTTGATGTTTATGACTTAAACATGATTCTCAATAGCTTCACCCTTACCCTTTTCTTTATTCTGAACTGAATCTTTGGTCATGACCTCAATAGGCTTCCCAACAGTGTCACTTTTACCTTTAACTTTCTTTGGGACATAAGCCTTGAGTATGATTTTTGTTTCAACATTTTCCTTGTGGGATGATGATCTAGTGAAAGGCATCCTGACTCTTGTCTCAACTATTGTAGTAGGTGAAGGAACATGCAATTTTCTCCCCTTTTTGGTTGTGGTTTTGGTTGATGAGGGAACTTCCTCTAGTTCAGGTGCAAGCTGAGGTGAAAATTCCCTTTGTGGGGAGTGATGGACTTCCCTCTCTTCTTCTTCAATTTACTCAGGAACTTATTTGTCTTGGGAAATAGGTTTGGTCTTTCTCTTTTTGCTTGTTTCTACTTGGGCAACACTATTAGCTGGAAAAGGGATCTGCACCCTAGATTAAGGGGTGGAGGCTACATCTAGTTGCATATTAGTAGAGACAATGAATTTTTCCCAAGTGAGGTTTATTTTCTTCAATTCTTCCATTAAAAGCATCCTGATTAAACAAGAGTGGAAAACACTATTGTCCACAACCTTGGACTTGGGTTGGACCCTATCAACCATTTTTCCCATACTTCTAAACAGATAGAAAGGGATATTCATCAAATCCTTTCATGTGAAGTGTAGCAAGAGCCTAATGTGATACTGGTATATCATGTTGAATCTTCCCTCACATGTAAAATACTTCTAGATCATTTCAACTTTTTGTCAAAGCCCTCAACCCAATGGCTCCTAGGCACTCCCTTGGATAAATTATCTTTCTGATGATCTGGCTTGAGGAAATCCTTAGAAAAGGATGCATTGGGAGTCATATATTTGAACCACCTCTCACTACTGTTGGGTATCTCAGTGGATGATGCAATAGTGGCCTCAGACACCTCCAACTCAAGGGTTCCTACCTTGGTTTTAGTGCCATCAAATTTTAAAGCAAACTCCCTTGCTACTTCAAGGTGTCCCCTCTGCATGTTTTGACAGAAAGATAGGCAACAAACCCCTTGGAATACCTACCTAATCATCTGCTCGGCATCAAATTGGTGCATGTCACAAGGCTCATTCCTGACTACACTCCCACATTTATGAGAGTTCTTTTATTGGGGTGCATCCATTGATAGAAGTAGGATATCAAGCACTGTAATGTTATGAGAGGTAAGGAAACCAAACATAGACAAAATTATTTAAGTTTTGAAAGGTTATCCTTATTCGGTCTTTCAGGGATTTCCTCCAATTCACTTATGAACTAATAAGAGATTGGTTTGATGGCTGAAAATGGGGGGAAAAGATCCTCTGATAAATGATATGCAGGGAGACTACAATGTCAAATTTTAATCTAACATAGGTCCACCATACAATGTCATCATCATTTTTAAAGGTAAGGGATCCTAAAATTTTCACTGCAAATAGACTTTGAGATGAAAATATAGAATGACGCAGTGAATGAAGAGAGATAATGTTGGATCTGTGAGCATAAAATATGGAACTAGTTTGACACAGAAATTGAAACGCTAGAACAGGGATCCGTAGCGCAGTTTTGGTAGCATTTTTTGTAGCGTCGCATAGAAAACAAGAGACAAGAGAATAAATGGGCATAAAAGCTCTGATAAGTATGCATATGGCTAAGAAGTATGTGGGAAACTAACAGTATGCATATGGCTAAGAAGTATGTGGTGGTAGAGGTAAAGGGGCTAGTAGGTAGAAGAAACCATAGTTTGCAGTGCTAGGTCATACCAAAAGACAAGACAAAAACCTTAATGATTTTTAACAGAGCTCAGATGGATCAAGAAGTACCTAGACACTGTAGTTTGATTATTGTTGATCTTTTGAAGAAATGAATTTGTTTGCAAACACCCCAATCTCCAATTAACCTCAATCAGGTGGTCTATAACACAATCCATAGCATTGTCTGGACTAGTAGTTTCTGCAGTGCCGAGCTAGGAGCAGTATTTCAAATTTTGATTAACAGTTAGAACTCATAAATGACCAAATCACAATTATTGATTTTTAAGACAAGGGTGTTGAAAACAATGAAAATGCATGACATCAACTTCATAATTGCAAATTATGGTAAAGAGGTAGAGTGTACAAAGATGCGCTACAAAAACAACTAGTGATTTGACAATGTACTTGACAAGGTTTGATTTGACTCCCTAGTGGGCAAAGGGCTAAAGTGGTGAGGATCAAGCATATGAATGGATGGAGTGACTTGTCAGGTTTGTGGAGTCATGGGGTTGATAGTGCTAGCTGTCAAATCAAGTGATGAGTCAAGAGTGTAAACCATAAACTGAACCAAGAGTATAAACCATATGTGTGGGTCAAATATGTGAGCCAAATTCCAACCTTTTATTTATTTAAGTTATCCTCAGAAAACAATAAAGAGAAAATTAAAAAAAAAAAAACTTAAAAAGACTAATGGTTAAAAATTAAAACCTAAGGAGAAATTTGACCCATGACAACTTCATGTGATATTAGATTACATGTCTAGCCTTCCATCCACCAATCAAGGAATTGATTGTGTATTTGTGGTCGTTGATCGCTTTTCAAATACGACCATCCTCACAGCTTGCAAGAACAATATCATAGCGGAAGATGCTGCCAAGATCTTCTTTGAATGAGTGTGGGTCCATTTTGGGATAACACAAACCATCATATTTGATCGGGAAAATAGGTTCCTTAACACATTTTGGTCAAGTATCTAGTCACTGTTGGACACCAAGCTCACTAAATCCACTTCTTTCCACCCCCAAACAGAGGACCAAAGAGAGGTATTCAATCGCATGATTGTGCAGAACCTGCGCATGTACAACTCTAAGAATCCACATACATAGGACACGAGTATCCCCTATGTTCACCATAGTCACAACATGGCTCTCCATAGCTCCACCGACCATGTCCCATTTCAGGTGGGGCTGGGATTCCAACCCTTGGCTTCCATTATGGTTGCACTACCTCCTACCACCACACAAACAAACTCTTCCCATGTTCATTCTGAGACTGACAAAGACACCAGATTCATTGAGAATATTCATCACATCCACCAATAGGTCTATCTTAAGAACCAAATATAAATATAGCATAGAAAAACCTCTGAAAAAGTACTCAACTCTTTGAAAAAGAGATAATTTCATATAATAAGCCTCTTCGAGGGCGCAGCCTCCTTTTACCCCACTTAAATGTTCAAGTACAAGATGATTCAAAATGAAAATGTCTCCTTGGTATATATAGGAGACTAGGAGGTATAATTACAACTAATGGCCTAAATCCGAC
>SNQJ01S0044650.1:0-19789 GCA_010110895.2 Picea sitchensis | reverse complement strand
AAGCCATTGTTCCTAATGATTGTAACCATTGGATTCCTAGTACAACATCTACACCACCCATGGGTATAGAAATCATTGGACTATTCATTACATATTCCCCCATAGTAAGATTGATCTTATTTCATTTTCCTGGGAAATTGATAGTTCCTCCATCTGCAATCATTACTTGAAACTCTGGTGCTGGATATACAAATCAATTGAGAGCTTTGGCTAATTTATAGTGAATGAAATTATGAGTATTGCCAGAATAAATTAGGACTATTACCTTTTTTCTTTTTGATGTATCCTTCGATATTGAGGGTTTGAGGAGTGCTAATTCCAGCCAATGAATTACATGATATCATGGGAGTCAACTCTTCAGACGAAATTGCTTCTACATTTTCATCTTGAGATGGTTCTTTTTCTTGTTCTTCTTCCTCTTCACAATCTATGTAGAATAATTTCTTCTAACCACACTTATGTCTCACACAAAATAATTGATATAAAATTATGAAACGCATATCAAAAATACTATAGACTATCCATGATCCAATGAAAATAGTCCCACTCAATTTGGATACTCTAGGAAGAAGTTATGATTGTTTTACCTGGAACACCTTCTTGAGACTAGTCAATAGGACTAGTCAGATACCCTATCTCACACAGGGTGTATCTACAAATTTAAGATGGCCCAGAGGCTGAAATTTTTACCACAGATACCTTACTAACTTCTGTGAATAGCCTCAGAATTTTGAGGGTCTGAAACATTACAAAAATATTTTAATAGAGAAAATTCCACAATGACTCAGTTCATGATGATTCCAGAACCCTATCTTGTACAGACTGTATCTATGAAATTATAAGGCCTCAGGAGATGAAATTTGAACCCAACGTACCTTGATATGTCTACTAAATATCCTCCAAGACGTTACTTCTGAAACATTGTAGAAAAAAATTTATAGTGAAAATTCCAAGGTGTCTCAGATGTAGCAGCAAAACCCCAAGACCTTGAGCTCTGATACGATATGTTAAGAACCAAATATTAATATAGCATAGAAAAAACTCAGAACAAATAATCAACGCCTTGAAAAAGAGATAATTTCATATAATAAGCCTCTTTGAGGGGGAAACCTCCTTTTACCCCACTTAAATGTTCAAGTACAAGATGATTCAAAATGAAAATGTCTCCTTGTTACATATAGGAGACTAGGAGGTATAATTACAACTAATGGCCTAAAGACGACATAAATAAAATAACATTACTAATATAATATGCCCCAATTAAGGTGTAATGAGACAATATTAGGGCTTAACAGTCTATGATATTTTGTATAAATCCAATGATAAGTACAAGCAGCGCCATGATCAACAAAGGGTACCGCACTAGTTTCATATGCAAACAAATTTTGGTTACATTTGCAGAAGGAGCATCTTACAGGGCCCCATCGGAAGCTCCACCCACTTTGCTACAAGCCTTAAAATATCACCAAGGATGAGGGTAGAAATGCTTTTGAGCTCAACACTCCACCCTTCCTTGGCTTGCACCCAATGTTCAATGTGTTAACACATAATATTGTATTATAATTTGAGATAATTTCCCAAAATGCAATTGCTATAGGAGGGTTCCTGTACTTTTGGATAGGTTAACTTCAAGTCAGTTTTGTAGGGGTTTTGAGAAGGTGTTTGCAGTAATTTATGATTCCATTGTGTAGCATACATAAAAATCTTTCCAACCATATCTATTAAATCCCAAAGCTCCTCTCGGAAGGCCTCCAAACACCCTCTCAAAGACCAAATTGTGTTTATGCTCAGAGCACACTGCGCTTGTACAATATTTGAGTGAATAACTTAAAAATTGGATTATGAACAAATGAGAAGGTATTTTGGAAACCTGGAGGAGGTTTTTGTTCATCACATACCAAATAAAAAAAAACTCTCTCAGTTTTGAAAAACGTGTTATGGTTAGAGAGATATTAGATGCATAAAAGGCACTATAGAATCACCTAGCCAGACACACAAAGGGCGCTACAAAATCACCTAGCCAGACACACAAAGGGCGCTACAAAATCACCTAGCCAGACACACAAAGGGCGCTACAGAATATGAAGAACAGTTTTACAACGACGCTACAAAATTTCCTATAGTGGTTACTATTTGGATTTTCGCCTTGTTGGGAGATTTCCACATGTCAAGGAAGGTTTGAATGGTCTCCTAGGATTTTTTTGGACATGAGAGACATTTGTTCCATATTAAAATCAATCAATATGACCTATTTCAAAAGGAATTTATCATCATAGAAAAAATCCCCAAAAAATGGGAATTTGTTAGGCTTTTCTTGGAATCTTTTGTAACAAGACTCCTAAATGGAGGAGGATCCTATGTAAATCCTTTTTTTCGACCTCATTAGGGTAGATATATATTATTCACCATAAATAAAAGGGTTTTTGATGAAAAAAGGGTTGGATTCATGAGACAAGAGAGGAGAGAGATGGAGGAGCAGTTTTATTTGCTCATTTGTAAGCCTGAGGGGTTGTTTGTAATGTCATTTTATGCCATTACAGATTCATGAGAGATGTTATCAAATTTTATTCTTTATTTTCCCACTTCTTTGTTATCTTATTTTTTGAACATATTGTAGGTTTTGAGGATCATGGATACCATTGATTCATGGATTCATGAACAACACATGATCTGTTGTAACTTGCCCATTAAATCATTGTTCATTGTTTAAGGAAATATTTATCTAATGCAGAAAGGATCTATGTATAATGGATGTTCTTCCTTTTGTCATATTCACCATGCGTCTACTCATCATTATATATCTCTTTGTCTCATATATAGTTTGATTTCCTTTAATTTGTAGGATGTTATGACTCCATGCCCAATGGAATGCCTCTGTGGGAATTTTGTTCCCTCTCCATTTATTTCCTATTCTTGTTGATCGACCTACTCAAACCATTTAATATATTTATATTCTGATGGGTACTAGGCTTTCACTTACAGTAGTCTAAGTATGACCCTTAGTGCTAACATTTTTTGACATCATTGTTGGGGAACAAAGTGTGAAGCTATCTTCCCTAGGAGAATGAAATAGATCCAACTCTTGATGGTAGAGAAGAGAGGGATACATAAAATTGAATGTAATGATATACTTGGAGATTCCACAATCAAAGACTCGACTAGGGAAGATCTTGTTGACAGAAAGATCACCATAGGAAAGGGGATGACCAGGTATCATCTTATGATCTTTATTCATGAACTTTTGTTGTTCTTTATCAACTCATTTTTTCTTTTCCCTTCACATATAAAGATGATCATCTTGTGCTTTGTTTATTCGGATGAGAATCAACCTTCTTTTATATATCCATCCTTGATAGAATAAAGTTTGCGGCATGATTGTGCTGTTGAGGTTGGTCCTGAAACTTCATTTCATCCTATTGAGAAGAACGCGGTTGATATATCTATCACTCCCGAATAGACTGAACCTCGTGACCATGAGAATGATAAAAGTGATTCAAAGCCTTTTCAAATCTCATTATCTTCGGTTATTATCGAGCCTTGCCATCAACTTGTTAATTCTCATGTTCATCCCACTACTTTTCAAACTAGAATCAAGATAAAGATGGTCAAGACTTTAAAGCCGCCATATATCCTTCATCCTTATCCTCTTGATTTCCTTGAGTACCTTCCCCATTTTTTTTGAGAGGATCATGTCACAGCCAAGAGGCATTTGAGGTCCTTTGAAAATTTCATTGATCAGTTTGAGATAGTTCATGATATTGTTACTACGAGGTTGTTCTCCAAATCTTTGTTTAGAGATGTTGCAGTATGGTTTAAGAGTTTGAGATCCGATTCCATTGGTTCGTAGATCGAATTGTCCAATAATTTTCCAAATCATTGGGGTGAGAACAAGTCTCTTGATTTGTACCTTGTTGATTTTTATTCCTTGAGGAGAGAGGAAGACGAAGTCTTGTCTGTCTTCAATAGAAGGTTCTACAACATTTATCATGACATGCCTTTGGAGATCCGGCCTACAGA
Source organism: Picea sitchensis (assembly GCA_010110895.2). NCBI lineage: Eukaryota > Viridiplantae > Streptophyta > Pinopsida > Pinales > Pinaceae > Picea > Picea sitchensis. Next base: position 15,772 of record SNQJ01S0044650.1, on the reverse strand, counting down.
GACTGTTGCCATGGTATAATATGTTATGGCTCAACATTCAAAGATTGTCCTTATCCTGTTAGAAAGGAAGTATTCATGCTTAACATGCTTATTTGAAGATGCCTAAGAAATTGAGGAGAACATCCGTTCTTCCAGGATAGTTTGAGATCCAACTTACTTTGAAAATATGCATGCACATGAGCAAGGGAACTATTAGTATGTTTCAGTTTTTGAGCATGAAGGCAACAAGTATGAAGCAGATTCGGAACAACAACAAGGTTGTAAGTATATTTCAGATTCGGATAAGAATTCTTCAGAGTTGGTAGATGTTTCTATGGACAGGTATGCATGGAAAGTTGACGATCAATTTTCAAACCATTTTGATCATGAGGTAATTGATGATTGCATAGGTAATTACATGTTTCTATATGATAATGATAAGTATTCTTTAAACCATGGTTTATCATCATCTTGTGATCATCATTCTGAAGAGAAATTTGTTGCTATCGATGATCAAAATTTGATCACAATAAGACTAGAGGGTTATCAATTTTCAAGCAAAGATGTAGCCATGGATGAACAGTTGTTTTCTGTCAATCAACATATTTTTTATCTTGGTTTCAAGGATCCATTTGTAGCCTTTTTGGGGTCTTATTTTTCATATTATCAGAACATTTAAGATTACATTTATTCATCAACACTTCTATGTGAGTTTTGTTTGTTGAAGGAATTTTTATTATTGTTGTTATATTTCAGACAATATCATTTCAGTTTTGAAACTACTTGAGTGGTTGTTATGGAAGTTTGTCTTTACTTGACCAAGTTGCAGATCCGGTTAGAGTTAGGGTAGCATAGGAAATAAGCTCTCTTTCTGAGAAATTACTTTCCTTCAGTTTGCAATAGATATATCAGTTAGATTTCTTGAATAAGTGGCAGTTTTTGACAATGTTCATAGATTGGTTGCACAATTGAGTCCATAGCCCAATGGATAAGGAAACTAGAACTGCATGTTCTTGGAAGCTCATAGGGAGCATGCCATCCCCTATGGAGCAAGATGTTAGCACATAAGATTTTATTATAATTTGAGATAATTTCCCAAAATACAATTGCTATAGGAGGGTCCCCGTACTTTTGGACAACTTGACTTCAAGTCATCTTTTCAGGGGTTTTGAAAAGGCATTTTCATTACATGATGATTCCATTGAGTAGAAGACATCATAATATTTCCAACCATATCTCTTGCAGCCCAAAAAGCCTATGTGAAGTCCTCCAAACCCCCTCTCAAAGACCACACTGTGTTTCTGCTGAGAGCATGTTGCGCTTCTGCATTTTTTGAGTGACTAATGTAAAACTTGGATTATGAACAAATGAGAATGTATTTTTGAAAACTAGAGGAGTTTTTTGTTCATTACATACCTAGTAACAAAAAACTCTCTCAGTTTTACAAATCATATTATGTTTAGAGATATATTAGATACATAAAAGTCGCTATAGAATGACCTACCTAGACACACAAAGGGGGATACAGAATCACCTAGATAGACAAACAAAGAGAGCTACAAAATGTACATAACTTGTTTACATCGACGCTACAGAATTTCCTGTAGCGGTTACTATTCGATTTTCACCTTGTTGGGAGATTTCCACCTGTCAAGGAAGGTTTGAATGGTATCCTAGGAGTTTATTGGACATGGGATACATGTGTTCCATCTTCAGATCAATCAGGATGACCTGTTTCAAAAGGCATTTATCGTCATAGACAAAATACCAAAAAAATAGGAATTTGTTAGGATTTTGTTGGAATATTTTGTAACAAGACTCCTAAATTGAGGAGGATCATATGTAACTCCTTGGTTTCGACCTCCTTAGGGTAGATAGAGATTTTTCACTATAAATAAAATCGGTTTTGATGAGAAAAGGGTTGGATTCATGAGCCAAGAGAGGAGAGAGCTGGAGGAGCAGTTTTAGTTGCTCATTTGTAAGCTTGAGGGCCTGTTTGTAATGACATTTTTTTCCATTAATGATTCATGAGAGCTATTATCATATTATCTTCTTTGTTTTCCCACTTATTTCTTATCTTGTTTCTTGAACATATTGCAGGTTTTGAGGATCATAGCTGCCATTGATTGATGGATTTATGAACACCAAAGGATCTGTTGTAGCTTTCCAATTAAATCATTGTTCATTGTTTAAGAAAATATTTATCTATTGAAGAAAGGATCTCCCTATAATGGATGTTCTTCCTTTTTTCATATTCACCATGCTTCTACTCATCATTATGTATCTCTTTGTCTGACATATTGTTTGATTTTCTTTTATTTGTAGGATGTTATGACTCCATGCCCAATGGAGTGCCTCTGCAGGCATTTTGTTTCCCTCTCCATTTCTTTACTAGTCTCGTTGATCCACCTACTGAAACCATTTAATCCATCTATATTCTGATGGGTATTGGGCTTGCACTTACAATACTCTAAGTGTGACTCTCAATGCTAACACAATGTGGACCTCCTTCAGCCATATTTTCCACCATTATTGGACACGTCAGAGATCGTCAAACAACTAAAACCAACATAGCTCAACCTTGACTACATAGTAGAAGCATCAACTGATCAGATAATGGACACATAGGTCAAGGGCACTCGCAAGAAAATGATCTAGATTTATCGGGTTTCCAAGACAGGGTAGCTCCTACACTAAGGAAGGTGGCTAACCTGGGGCCAAATTCATTAGAAGTTTCCTCACCTAATGGGGGAACTCAACGCAATGGATACCATTGCTTCCTGATGGGGGAAACCTGATCTAGGTGGACAATGGTGGCCACCCATCTATTCCAACTAGCTCCTCTTGAAAGTTTTTAGTTCAACACATTATTCTATACTTCTTTGTAGTTATGGGTTATACACTTCTGAGGCTTTCTAAATCCCTACACGTATTCTAGGTGGATACTGGTGACCTCCCACCTAATCCAACTGGCTTATTTTCTATGTTTTCACATCAACACATATTATTGTACTTCTAGGGTCATTTTAGGGCCCTAAAAATTGTTTTTTTCTCTCGCCACAGTAAAACTGTAGACTAAGTTAGATTTTGATAGTGTAATATGTAGATCCCTGAAATACCTTTCAAACGGGATATCACGCACCTAAAACAAAATATGTATGCAAAAGTTACAACCCAAGGAAGTTGAGCTACCAACTTACCCATAGGGGCCCAGATAAATTTTGGCATTTCATCTCCTAGGGTTAGGGTTTTGGATGTCTACGGTTTTGGATTTCATGAGTAATATAAAAAAATCCTCTAGAGACTCATTTTAATCATTCTTCTCAAACATATGCGTGTAGCATCAACATCTCTTCTCAGAGATAGCTACCACCATTCGATCAAGTGTTTCAGTTTTGTAGTTTTACAGTTTCATCTTATTTCATTTATTCAATAGAAGATATTTTTCACTGGATATTTGTTTTCTTCTGCATATCTTTGTTTTTATGGTATTCAGTTTATTAATAAGTTTATTCCTCCCCTAAATCCGGATTACATAATTCGCACCTTTATGTGCAAATCCTTTTTCCATGATCCTTTTTTTGTCCTCATTAAGTGAGCCATCTTATTTGTACTTCTTCTTGAATACCCACTTGAAACTAATTTTTTTACTTCCACATAGAGGGTCCAACAACTTCCATGTCTCGTTATTGATGAGAGAACCACATTCCTTTTGCATGGATTCTTTCCATTCATCATGAAAAATTTCTTCTTCAAATGAATTTGGATCAAGAGTAGTAGATAAATTCAAATCACAATAATATGAAACATCCATGAAATCTACATCACCTAAGGTTGAAATATCCACATTACCTTCATCTTGTATTGAGGACATTCTGGTTCTTGTCTTTCTGACTGCCTTAGGATGAATGCTTTCAACTATTTTTGTGAGCCTTTTTAGTGGACCTTTTTGATATGGTCTAGGTTTCTCATTTGATTGAGATTATGTTGAGTTCTCATCAAGGCTAAAATTTTCAATCCTCTTGATCACTTCATCCAAATGAAATTTAGGTTTCGATTAATTGGATGGAACTTCTTCATGTGCGCGAGATGGTGTTTCAAAAGGAAAATTCTAGAGATTGACCCAAGATAGGGATTCTCCCTTGAATATTTGAAATCTCATCATCAAATTTATGATGTCTTTACACAAGTGAATGTTTCTATATTATCAATATACCTTTCAATAATTCCATCATCCCTGGAGGATTCAAGAAATATTATATCTCTAGAAAGGATGAATTTCTTGTTTTTCTCATTGTAAAGGCGATATCCCCTTGTGGTGTTTGAATACCCCAAGAATATGCACTTCCAAATCGCATCAAGATTGATTCTTTTCTCCTTAAGAATCAAGGCATAGTAGGTGGAACCAAAGACCCTAAGATTCCTCACCAATGAAATCAGACCATACCACATTTCATAATGAGTCTTTTTTTCAAGAGAATGAGAAGGAAACATGTTTTTCAAATAAATTGCACATATACAAACATCAACCCAAAAAATCAATTCAAGATTCTTGAAAAACATCATGGAATGAACCATATTTAGGGGTGTCATGTTCATTCATTTATATACACCATTCCATTGAGGATTGAATGGAATTTTGGTTTGATTCTTGATCCCATGTTGGTGGATGTAACTTTCAAATTCATTATATGTATATTATTTTCCATTATTGGTGAGAAGAGATCCAATACATGACTGAGCTTCATTTGAATCCATCCATGAAATTTTTTAAAAGTTTCAAACACTTGTGATTTATGTTTTAGAAAGTAAACCCAACACATCCTAGTGTAATCATCAATAAAATACATGATATGTTTATTTCCATTTGCAGAAGGAATAAACATAGGGACACATAAATCAAAACGAATCAGTTCAATTTTTCTACATGCTCTAGAAGTACAATCATTAAATTCATGTTTTCTATTCTTTCCAAGGATAAAAGCATCACATTGCTTCAATTTCCTAGGAATAATAACAAATTTAGAAACACCATTGTTTCTAAGCAAATGGAGTGTGCAATAATTAATATGACCAAATATAACATGCCACAACAGACTAGATGGAACTATAAATTCACCGTGATGAGAGAAGTATACATCATTTTTTGTATATGAATATGTCCCTTTCTGTTTCATCACTCTTTCAAATCCCATTCAGTCATGAGAGCCATGTTGTCAGAATCCATAATCCTTCCCTATTTCAACTTTTCCATTGAACATGTGAATATAATGGTATTGTTGTCAAATGTTCAAAAGGGTGTAAGACACCCAACCCCCTGAGTACATTTTTAAGTGATGGAGTATTAAAATTTTGTTATTCATCAACCATCTCAAATCATCGCTTATAGGGTACCATTGTCTTCTTCTCATCAAGAAATTTCCAACAACTATATCCATGCTCAAAACCAAGCTTTAGATCAACAATTATAGCTTCCTAAAGTTCCTTAGAAACTCATTGGTCTAAATCAACCTCACTACCACCTGGATCCCTATCACATGCACCATTTGATGGGACATTGATATGGTGTCTGTCGATGGGCCCATCGAGCCATCAAAATAAATTATTCACTCTAATATATCTAACGGTCTTCAAATTTGAGCGATCAATGACTCTGATCACCTCTCTATTGACGGGCGTAAATGACACACCATCAACTCGAAGGTCAAATCCATAGCGGGGTTGTCTAATTAACCCAAGCTGTTTTGGAATTAAATGACCCGACGCGTTTAATGGCTCTATTGGCCAACTAAAGTCTTAAAAAAATTAAAAGAAATAAACTAATCTAAAGCTATGATTATAACAAATGATATATTACTTGCTAATGTTTATTAAAAATAAATTTGAATATACAAATGATTATAAACAAGTTTACAAGGTTTAAAATAAAATCTTGTAAAAGTGATTGTTTAATTAAGTTTATGAACAAGATATGAACAATACTATTTTGATGTTTTAAAGATTTTAAAGAAATAAATACTAAATCAATACGATTGAAACAATGACAAAAAAAGATCAAAGCTAATTAATGCAATCATCGTCTCATTCATATATAAACAAATCTAAATAAAACAAAGCAATGCACCTACTAACCTGTCACTCAATAGTACTAATCTAAATTCATCTTTCTGTATTTGTATGAGCTCCTCTTAACATGTGTCAAGTGTAAACCTATGACAAAAGAAAGCATAATACTTCCTGAAGAAATTCAAGGAAGTTTTTCATATTCTGAAGCGAGTTTATAACGACAAAAAGATAAATAATTATATATCTTGTGACCTTGAAATGTCCAATAACTGAAAATGAAAGAAATTTCAATTCTCAGGAATGGTGTTACCAACTATCTAGCATTATATATAAACTCGAAATACTTGAATAGATGATCAGTCACAGATATAAACTAAACCAAAAGATAATGAACCATATAAATGAAAACATAACATGAAAAATTATATGCAGAACAGTCTAAATCTAGTTCAATACAAATAAAGTTTCATATTAAAAAATTATATGAAAAACAATATTAACATTGCACAATCTAGAAAAGCACAAAAGAAAAAGAGTAAATTGGTTTTTAATATAGTTTCAACAAAATATGTTCATCATATGGTCCACGAAGAACTTTTGGAATGATAGACTCTTAAAGATTAAAAAAAAATAATATATAAATGATAGCAATTAACCATGTATTGATAAAACATACTAAATCTAATTTAAATCAATGCATTATCAATTATTCAAATAATATAAAGATATTATAATGAAAATAAAACCATTTTACTAACAGGACAAAAGCCATTAAACAACCTGAAATTTCATATTCTTCTTTGAATATACTCGTCCATTCTCCCAAAATTCCAACCATCTGTTACTCCATTTGAAAAGAAAAAGTTAAAAAATAAATAATATACAAAAAAGAAAGGATCAAAATCCTCCTCTCTAAATTTCTTGGATCCCTATGGCTCTGAACTTTCTCATATATTTATACCATGAATGAACAGGCTGGGCATCACTAATAATTTCCGCCAGCTGAAATTTTCCTCGTAACGAGACACAAATATCTCTCAAATCACGCATTTTTTTGGGAAACTTTCTGTGAGGAAGCTAAATGGGTCCATTTGGGAGATGGGTTTTCAACTGTTTCTTCAAATTCCTCACGGTTTGGCTGCAATAAGTCCCACAAAATCGTGTCTCTATTCTTGACGCATTTCTAAATTTTATCTGTTGTTGCTCATAAATTTATTTGGAACAATCCAATATTATTTTTGGATTGATCATCTTGAACGTATTTAGATAATAAGATCAAACCATGATCATATCCGTACAAAATAACTTATGATAGAAACCTGTGAAACAAAAAGAACCATAAATTAATAACGTAAAAATTGTGAATAAACGAAAATCTAGAACAATAAAATAAAAAATGAATTTAAACTAACTATAACTTCTAAACAAACATTGTTTATAATTTCTTTTCAAATATGATCTTAAAATTCTAGAAGCTTCAAGTTAATGGAGAAGAGAAAAATATTAATTTTGGTTTCTTATAAAATCAAACAAATGATAGATAATTCTTTTTTTTATTATTATTTTTATTTTGAAATGAGATGCAAAATGAAAAAATAATTTAATTAATTGATATCACCAAATGATTTTATGAAAATGAGAAACCAACCAAGATATTATTTTATGAAGTATTGAACCCATTATTCAAAATAGTCAAACTTGCTAATGAGCAAAAGAAAGAACACATAATCATAATTTAAACGAAAGTAAACAATTGATAAAAAATAACGTTTTTGTTTAAATTGAGATTTCTATGCTCATTTATAAATTTTGACATGTACTCTTGTAATGAATGTCTCATACTATAGTGAATATCTTAAGTTTGTCTCAAAGCAAGCCAAGGTATGGAACTATTTGAAAATGTTGATTTTGTAGCTCATTATAATTATCAAGATTCTAATGGGGGGGCTTTAAATATTGTAAAAAATTAGGGGGATTTGTTGGGGCCGAACACTCTCATAGTATCTCCATCGCAGTTCCTTTGTTCTAGGCACTCAGATCATTAACTATTACTGCTTCTTAAATATTATGCATTATCAAGTTCCTATTCTTATTCAAAGGGAAATCCCTGTATAGTTGAGTTTCTTAGCAACCCCAACACTGTAATGGTGATCTGACTGGTTTATTCATTGAATCTATTGGTCAACTACTATTCTGAGTTAAAACACTTTGTTGATGGCCAATAAATCTATTTCATCTAACTGGTGAACTGTAACATGAATGCCATGGGTACTTAAATGGTTTCTTTCGAGTCAGATTTGTTATTTTTTTTTCTTTTCTTGCTATGTTTTTGTATTTTCATACCTTTTTTTAAACTGGGTATAACACAATTTGACGTGTCTTATTACTTCAACCATAGTCTTAGGGTTAAGGAACTTAATTTTTTCCCTTTATTCTTGACGCAAACAACTCATAAACCATTATAACTTACTTACAAACTTGGTAACAAAGTATCCAATTGTCATATGGCCTAGTTTAAGTTACAAACTTGGTAACAAAGTATTCAAATGTCATATTCCCTAGTTTAAGTTCATCGAAATATTTTTCTATTATGTATCTCTATTTGAAATATTTTTTAAACATATTCCAAGTGATTTCGCTGCTCCTGACTTTATTCACTATTTGTCTCTTGCCACCAGATACACAACCAATATATCCCTTAAATTACGTTGGTAATTATAGATCTGGAAATATTTTCCCATGTTTAGGAGCTAGGATTCTTATCCTTCTTTAGTCTCACCATCAAAACTGGGTGACCTATGATCTTTTTAAATTCACCAGTTAGTTCATGACTATGGCATTTATTTTTTCTTTTTCTTTTTTTATATGGTTCCTTCTATGAAGTGTTTTTTTATCAAAATCATTGTTGCTAGTTTCCTCAGTCATTGATGTTGTTTTATCACTAGATATTGGGTTTTGTTTTCTCTTATGGGATTCATCATTTGAAACTTATTTCTTAGCGTTTCTATAATTTTTTCCTACACTCTAATTTTGTTTAATATCTGTCATGTTCTTGAGTAAAATGTCATTTAGTTCCTCTTGTTCCCTACATTGTTTCAACAGTTTTTCATTATATTCTTTAATACTCTGCAATTGTACTTTTATACTTCTCATGGTTTCACGTAACCCTAAAGAATTGTTTTTGGTTTTTCACTTTTCAACTCTACATACATTTCTAGTCCACTTGGTGTTGTTTTCCCAATCTCACCACTGTGTTGTTATCTATGATAAGTGTAGAACAATTTTTATGTTAAAATTTTATTTTTAAGAATTCTACAATGATTGAATAATCTAAGAATCCAACAATTTATTATTTGGTTTGATGCCATAAGGACTTAATATTTGAACCTTCGCTCTGATACCATTTGTAACACCACCAAAACACTCATGAAAAAAATTCTAATTTTATTTCTTGATGACAAGAGATTGACGTAAAATGTTGATGCACTTGTTAAACTTATTATTTATATATTATGAACTCATACTACTCATTAATCTTTTTAATTTTCTTTTGTTACATGTGATAAAGACAAATTATGTGTATTTAATCATTGTTCTCATTTTATCAAGCATATTGAAATATCCATCCACGTTCCTCACGTGTAAGGTTTGTCAGGTAGTTATTAATTATTTGATTGTGTTTATAAATTTTGAATTTTTTATCCCAACCAGGCACATTTCTAAGATACTTTCCCATCTCTTATTAGTCCCTTCTGAAGGCACATAAGGACTATAGTGATCCATAATTCGTTGACTTCATATTAATATGTCCTTTAACTATAAATTTTTGCATCATATGTATTGTTCCTACTATAGAAGTAAAAAAATTATTTTAATTTAAAAAAAATAAAAATTATGTCATTTTCTCATTGGATAATATATTCGAGGTCTTATTTCGAGCATCGTTGTTCCCAATGTTGTAAATGTGTATATATCCAAAGATTTTAGCTTAGATGATCCTTTTTAATTTTTATTACATTTTTACTTAAATGTTTACAAACTGAAATTTCTGAGCATGGACGTTTTTTTTAATGTATTTGTCTTATTATTATTATTCCTTTGTATTTGTATTGAAATGTTTGCATACCAAAGGTTTAGATCATTGACACTTTTTTTTAGGTGCTTGAATAGGCCTGACAACTTAAATGTTTACATGGCGCGAGGTCCTGAAACATGTCTGACAACTTAAATGTTTGCATATTGTAAGCCCCCTAGAAAGCCTGACAACCTTAAATGTTTACCTAAATAGGCTTCTCAGAGTACATTTTTCCTCAAAATTTTCCATACAAAGTTGTAGTGAATTTGGAAAATATTGTTGTCCACTGCGAGTTGAATAGGCATTCTATGTATCATACTTCTTCTAGGCTTGGAATGAAATTCCATCATCATTGAAGCTACATACATTGTTTACTGGTTTGGTGGGTGCTTATTCTTTGTTGGTTCGTCAATTGTTGGTTGTTTTTGTTTGGTTCAACTTTGCAAGGTTGGGGACCTGTGCTTGCAGTTGGACCTATTGTTGCATGTTGCTTGGTTTTGTTTACTTCAAATTTGCAGGGTTGGGGTCCTACATTCACAGTTGGATCTTTTCTTTTTTTTTACTTTGCGGGGTCTAGGTGTTGCACCCGCAATTCAACCTGCGCTTCTGTCATTCATCATTTCAGAGTAAATTTCGATGCCATAATTTTATTTTCTATTCCTTTTTTGTTGTTCACTGTTTGCAGTTTGCAAGTAAGAATGTTTGCTTATTTCTACTGGCATGCTGGCCATATGTTTCTGGTTCCTTTTGTGCTTCGGTTGCAGTTTGGTAATCATTGGAGATACATATGTTTTTTACTGGTTCAGTGGTTATTTCTTATTCGTTGGTTCATTGGTTAGTCGGTTGTTGGTTGTTGTTGTTTGGCTCAATTTTACAAGCTTGGGGCCCTGGGGCTGCAGTTGGGCATGTTTGTTCTTTCTCGATGGTTTGGTGCTTGTTGTTTTCTTTTGTTTACTTCGGCTTTGTAGGGTTTTCGTCCCGCCAGTAGGTGGAGTTGGTTTGTTTTTTGGTACTTTACGGTGTTCAGGTCCTGCACCCACGAGTGGACCTGTGACTGTGTTGTTTGTCATTTCTGGCGAAGTTGAGATCTGGCGCCTGTTCTGTGCCCGCATGTTCTGCTGTAAATTTTTTCTAATACTCCAGTGTTAACATAATACAAAATAGTGGCATAAGAAATAATTTGAAACTACATGTGCAATTGCAATATCTGTTGTCTTTTTGTTAAAATAAAACATGTACAACTTCTTTATCCTCTACACAGACTAGTGACCACCATACAATTTGTGTTGTATTTAAGATATGATATGTACACCAAAGATACTGCAAAATTATATTTCCATGTCTGGAAGCATATCTGGATACTTTGCCATAGAAAACCAAAATCATTTAGCTATGGCCATACAATTTACCTCTTATTTTATTTATGTAATCTTCTTACTATTAATAGACCCGTGTAATTAGCAATTGAGGTTATAATTGGCGATTGAGGATATAATTAAGTTTCACATCGAATGTATTCATATTATTTTTCTCTTTTGCATTTTGAACTTCTTGTCTATTAGTAAATGATTACTCATGTCATGCTATTACAAATAAAGGATATAATTAAGTTTCACATAAAATGTATTCATATTATTTTTCTCTTTTGCATTACAAACTTCTTGTGTGTTAATAAATGATTACTCATCTCATGCTATGATAAATAAATAAAATATCTGGTCTTGTACTGATATTAATAAAAGATTGGTTTTTTGTTTTGTTTTTCATTTGTTATTACTATATAACCATAAATATTTTTTTTATAATACAAAAGATAATAAAAGATCATTTGTACAATTCCTACATTAAATTTAACCATTATTACTAAAATATTTATTAGAAGAGATGTGAAAAAGAAATATAGATATAGATACATATCTGAACCAAACGTTTACCAGGGAGAAACCGAGGAGAGATTCCAACTCGTCACGTCCATATATTAGACCAGCCACAATTTTCTTGCTCATGTCACCCCCTAGCCAAATTATTTATTTTATAGGAAAAATGTCAATAACCTTTTCTAGGTAATTATCAAGTTGCAAACTCTGCACAAGTACTCATCAACGTCCTTCTTACAATAAAAGAACAAAATGACTAGGTCTTTTTCTTTTCTAAGTTAGCCTCATCCCTAACTCTTGGGAGTCCTGGCCTAACTTCTTGCTAGCTTATTCCCTAACATCCCACACTCTTCATAGTAGGTTTACACTTTTCCTCATAGACAACATTAACTTTTACCATGGTGGTTTTTATCCTTTTTTTCACTTTTCCCATGGAATAAATAATTTCTCTTGTTATAGTTGGGTTATCTCATCAAATTGTCTCATGTAATTTTTTTAAAATAAAATTGAAACTATATTTACAAAATTGTTTCTCATCATCAAATGTTTATCAAAAATTTTATGTTCTAACTGACCACAACATAGAAATTCAATAACTAAAATTGTTCAAAATTATTCAAATATTTAAATTGGAGGGATGCTATATGAACCCTTATATTCCACGTGTACTAGTGTCCTAACCTTGTTAACTACCCATTGATGGATTAGGTGCTTTATGACACCTTCTAAAGACTTTGAAAAACAAATCTTGTATGGAAACGATAGTGCTTAAGGACTTAGAGGATAATATTAAGTGTAATCAAGTAAACCTTAAAAAAAAAACTTGGAAGCCGTCTAGTACTCTTATATATCTATAAGACTAATACCTTATTAACAATAAGACATTGTAGAAGAAAACAATATTGTTAGAAAAGTTAGTGTATAATATTATATGTTGGATTGTATAACCATCCTATTGGAGGAAATACCAAAATTTGGAGTATAATATTAAATAAATGTTGAGTAAGAATTTGAAATCAAAGTTAATTTGCATATGAAAATTTAGTCACAATAAATTGACGTCATTAAGACAAAATTTAATGTTAAAACAGTCGGATTTATACTGATCGTCTTGCCTACTCAATTTGGACTGTGGTGGAAGACCGTGTGTCTGAGATAAGATCCCAAGGCCTTATAGATGCCATAATTCCCTTCGCATATTTACTTTTGGTGAAGGAGCTCTTCATACCTTTGATATATTCCTTATTTGTAGTCTTTATTACTTAATTGAATAGGGAAGGAGAGTATCCTTTGGATATGGTAGGGTGGAAATTTGGTAGGGTAGAAATTTGGTAGGCTCAAGGTAGTTGGAAAAAGAAGAGCCTCTCATTAAACTTTTAAGTAAGATATTTGAGTAAGAGGTTCTTCTTCATTATTTAGTTAAGAGTCATTTTGTTTTCTATACTTATTTAATCCATTTTCTAGTTTTTTTTATGCACAAAAAGATAGGTTTGTTTGTTGTGCATAAAAAATCATAATCACATTTCTCATAATTTAAACTATAATGATTCAAATGTGTATTTAGTTAATGTAACACAAGAAAGTCATTACATTTAATACTATAGTTGTGTTAAAGTAATGTGAGCTCATGCCCAAATGCATGTTTCAATAATTACAACTATATAACGATTCAAATATGTATTTACTTAACATTATGGTAGGATAACATTTCATATCATACCAAAATTTTGTTGCAAAATATGAGACTTATAAACCCATGTCAAAATACATATGTTAAATAGTTAAGAACCAAATATCAATATAGTATAGAAAAACCTTAGAATAAGTACTCAACGTTTTGAAAAAGAGAGAAATTCAGATAATAAGCCTTTTCGAGGGGGCAAACTCCTTATGTCCACATAAATGTACAGTTACAATATGATTCCAAATGAAAATGTTTCCTTGGTATATATAGGAGACTAGGAGATATAATTAAAACTAATGGACTAAAGTCGACATAAATAAAATAACGTTACTAATGTAATATGCCCCAATTAAGGGGTAATGAGACATTATTTAGGGCTTAACATGCCCCTCCCCTTGAGACAAGTGTTGTCCACAATGCTTGAGTAACGCTGGATGCTTCTATATAAAAGACTCATCTTCCCAAGTGGAAACTTCAGCCAATAGTTTCCTCCATTTAATGAGATACTCTGAAATGGATCTATTCCTCAGCTAGCGAATTCTTGTGTCAGTGATGGCTTCAAGCTCCAATATCATTTTTCCTTCTTCGTCAAGTTCTTGAAATATAGCTTGAACTAGGATCTTGTCACCTATAACCTTCTTTAAGCATGAAATATGGGAAATTGGGTGTACTCGTGAATATGCAGGCAACTCCAATTTGCATGCCATAGTACAATTCTTTTGCAACACCTTATAAGGACCATAGTACTTTGGTGATAATTTATTATCCTTCTTGGCTTGCTTGAGGGACATATGTTTGTATGGTTGTAGTCTTAAAAACACCCAATCTCCTACTTCAAAACTTCTTTCACTACGATGTTGATCTTCTTGTTGTTTCATGTGGTTTTGTGCCATGGTTAGGTTGTCCTTTAATATTTGGAGAACTTGTTGTTGATGATCCATGTGATATTCCACTGCTTGAAACTTAGATTTTTCTTTTAGATAAGAAGTGATGGAAGAAGGGTGGTATCCATAGAGTGCCATAAATGGTGTCATTTTTGCTGCAGTATGAAAGTAAGTGTTATACCACCATTCTGCCAAGGGAAACCATTTGAACCATTGTGTGTGTTTATAAGAGACAAAGCAACAAAGGTAGCCTTCCAAAAATTTGTTCACTATCTCGGTTTGTCCATGAGATTGAGGATGATAGGATGAGCTATGAGCCAATAGAGTACCCAAACAAGAAAATAATTCTTCCCAAAAATGTCTAGTGAAGATGGGATCTCTGTCACTTACAATAATATTTGGGTTGCCATGTAGCTTTTTAATTGTCTCCATGAATGAGGTGGAAACTATACTGGCTTTGAAGGGATGAGAGAGTGCACAAAAGTGTGCGTACTTGGTCAGTCTATAAACAAGCACCATGGTGACACTCTTTCCTTCAGACTTTGGTAACCTTGTGATGAAATCCATGGAAACCTCCTCCCAACGCTGACTTAGGATGGCTAATGGTTGTAAAAGACCTAGGGTCTTAATTGTTTCCACCTTATTTTGTTGGAAAACCAAACATTCTGCCACAAACCTTTGAACATCAGTTTTAAGGCCATCCCAAAACAAATTCTTCTTGACCCTATGGTAGGTTTTCAAAAATCTCGAGTGCCCTCCTACTAGAGAGGTGTGCAATTCCAATAGTACCTTTTGTTTGATTTGGGAGTTCTTACATAAATATAAGCAATATTTTTACCATAGTGAATCATTTATCCATGTAAATGTATCTTATGCACTGGAATCCCGCTGCAACTTTTGAATGAGAGTCCACACTTTTTCTCCATTCTTCCATTCATCCCTTGCTTCTATTATCCAATCAGGTTGGATGATCGAGATAGCACAAAGAAAGGCCTTAACATCTTCATTCTTTCTTGAGAGTGCATCTGCCACAACATTTTTCTTCCCTTTTTTATAGATGATTTCAAAACCATAACCCAATATCTTGGTTACCCATTTTTGTTGTTCTTTTGAAGATAGTCTTTGTTCCAAGAAGTATTTTAGCCTATCATGATCTGTTTTGACCTTTAAGTGCCTACCTATTAGGTAAGGATGCCATTTCTTCAGT